>JBDJHY010836854.1:0-15098 GCA_039654485.1 Withania somnifera | reverse complement strand
TCTCTGAAGTTGAAATGGAAGCCAAGCAGCCTATACTAACAATCTTCCAGCTCCAGACATCTACTACTATATTTTCTTTACTGGGATGATACACGATGCTGATGTCATAATCAATCAAAAACTCAATATATCTCCTAGGCCTGATATTGAGATTCCTCTGGCTCAAAAACTATTAAATGCTTCTAAAAATATCACAATGAACCCCATAAAGGTAATGTCTCCAAATATATAGTACAAAGACTATTGCCGCCTATTCAAGGTCATGTGTAGGGTAGTTATACTAGTGAACCTTTAGCTGGCATGAGGCTTATAAAACAACTCTACCCTGATGCATCCATACAAAACCTAACCCAATACCGAAGGCATTACTATTAATAGTATACAATCAATCTTTACATAGGAGCTACTATAGATGAAATATCCTACATGAATCATCTATAATAACCAGCCAACGTAATAAAGTTGTGGACCATAGAAGAAGTGGTGGGTCGTGGATAATCAAGAATGGTCTAAGCCTTTGCTAGATCAACAATGATACTTACTGATGAAAAAATATGCCCTAAAAATGCAACCGAATATAGAAAAAAAGGTATAGTTCAAGAATTTTTCATACAATTGCTCAATCCTCAAAGTATGATGTACAACCCTTAAATTCTCCTCGTGCTTCTCTTGACTCTGAGAATTAAACCAGGATATCATTAATAAACACAATCACAAAAGAGTCAAGATACAACTCGAACACTCTTATCATAAGATCCATAAATGCAGTTTAGGTGTAACTCAGTCCGAAACACCATAACTAGAAACTCATAATGTCTATAATGAGTCCGTAAAAATGTCTTTTGAATATCTCCAGCCTGAATCCTTAGATAGTGATATCCATATTGAAAATCAATGTTTGAGAAATGTGCCGCTCCCTGAAGCTGATCAAATTAATCATCAATCTATGGCAAAGGATACTTATTCATGATGGTAACTTTCTTCAACTTCATATATTCAATACACATAAGCATAGTCCAGTCTTTCTTCATCACAATAGTATTGAAGCACCCCATGAAGAAACACTAGAGAGAATAAAGCCTAGACCAACCAAGTCCTGCATCTTTATAATGAGCTCTTGGAGCTCTGTAGGAATCCTGCAATAAAATTAGGTCTAGTACCTGGCTCAACCTCTATTGCAAGATCAACAACACCCTCGGGTGGGAGGCTAGGTTACACATTGGGAAAAACATCATGGAAATCTCTGATAACAGGGACAAACCCAGGTGCAGGAGGGTCAACATTCACATCATCAACATATGCTAAATAATTAATACAACCCCTAGCTAAAAATCAACTGGCTTGTATACTGGATACAACTAGCATTAGAGAATGGATAATAGGGCTCTAACACACTACTTAAGACACGTTGGGCACGAATAAAGTTACGATCTTGGAAAAACAATCCAGGACCTCATGCTAAATGGATAACCATTCCATGCCCAGAATTACATGAAAATCAATCATGTCCAGATTTATAAGAACAACTCGAGTTTCCAACCCCTACAATCACAACACATGCTCAGTAAATCTGATCCACAATAATAGGCTCACCTACGGGAGTAGCCACAACTCACAAGCACATATAAATGCTCACAAGAAACACCAAAATGGGGTGCAATGTAAACAGACACATAAGAATATGTAGAACTAGGGTCAAATAATACTAGAGCTGGTTGGTGAAAAATAAATGACATACTCGTAACTACAAAACTAGGAGCCTCAGCTAGAGATTTATCAAGTATGACATAGAACTAATGGCACATCCCATCCTCTGCCCTCTGTCCTTCACGATGACTACCTCAGCCTACTTCCAGACCACTCTAACTGATGATAATATAATTTGTAAGGGCTCGGTAATTTGAGATACTGAATGAGTGTCCCGACATCGTAGAAAATATTAGACATAGTGATCCATCTAATGAAAATTCAAAGCATCCAAAACCGTTGCCTTGAAAAGAACAACTAATGGAGCCACCCCTTCTACCATGGACCTAAACCTCAATAGAGGGGCCCTTGATGGGTTGACTACTCTGAATACCACTGGCTAATGGTAGGAAGGCCTAAACCATCCCGCTAGACCGTCCCTGGTACCACTGCTTCTTCTTCTTCTATGGAGGTCCTCATCTATAATACCAACTCACAAAAGGCTATGACCTACTAAAATTGTCCATATCTCTCTGCCTTTTGTCGCTACCCCCTTGGGCTAAGCGATGGTGTCTCTCCATATTATTAGTGTAATCAACAACTTTTATATATGGTATGCCCTGAGCTAGTAAAAAATCTATGTCCACCTAAACTCTAGCCTCAATATTGCTGCAAAGTAGCGAATTCGCTCATTATTTCTCGGTATAATAACAACCTTATATCTTGAATACTATGTAAATCAGGCCTCGTACTCTCTAACTTTCATAGAACCCTATTTTAAATTAATAAATTGAGCCCTAAGATCCTCATGAATACTCAAAGGTACATATTGAGCATCGAAAGCATCCACAAATTGATCCCATGCCATTGATGCGGACCTTGAGGTTTTATCTCTTTATATTACATCCACCAAACCTTAGCCCGACCCTCTAACTGATACTAAATAAAATTAGCCCCATACGAGTCCTTCAGGCCCAACATCTATAGCCTCTCATCACACTCTGCAAAATAATCTCACATAATCCTTCCTAGAGTCACTAGAAAATCGTAGAGGCCTCATACGCATAACATGCTTTTACATTTTCTGATCCTCAAAAGTCATAATAGGAACTGTAAACTGAGACTGGTTCGATGACTAATTTGGCAACACCTTGGTATAGCATGTGTATGAATAACCATAGTTTCTATTGGTATCGATTAAATAGGAGGAGATAGGGAACTATTTTCCACTCCCTGGGTTGAAGACTCACCTTCATTAATGTGTGAACTCCACCACCAGTCTCAAACTGCATCATTCAAGGTTGGTTATATCTTTGTAGAAGGTAGATCTATAGGTGCAGGCTCTTCTTGCCTAGCTTTAGTTCGGACCCGTGCATGGGTTATATCTCTACCACAGCTCCTAAGTAGAACTCTCTGCCAAGGTGGGGGAGCATCTTCAGCCACTGGTATCAATCGCATGTGTTCCATTTGTAGAATAATGAACCAAGATATATAATTAAAAAATTAGTGAATATCTCACACAAATACTTAATGAAATTCAATCTTATAAAAAAGGTTTGTAGCTTCTCAAAGATAAGATACAAAAGTCTATGTACCGATACACGAAACTCTACCATTCTCTTGCTCCTATAGCCAGAGACCCTATGAACCTAGCGGTCTGACACCACTCTACCACAACTAGTAAACTAGGTAGGAATAGCATCTACACCTAATGGTAGACAAGCTTGATCCTGGCATAACGTGAGTAGTTGTGGGCCAGTAACGAGAACCCAAAATAATGGCAGAAACAAAGCATAAAATGGATGTGAAATATTAATCCTAACAAGAAATAACTCCTAAAACCTGGTGTCATGGTTGTAAAAAATCTATATATATATATGAATACAAAATACAATTTCGACTTGGGAAATATATAATAAATGGCTATCGTAGACCTGATTAGGATAGCTCCCACCCTGATAGGAAAACTGGCCATCAAGGATGTTAACTTCCTATTGAATATCCAGAAAGTACAAGCCACTAATGCTCGCTTGACCTATGATGCATATTGGGTACCCATTGTTCTGGTATTCATGCTAAGTTTCTACACTTTCCCCTAATGTGTGAAATAGTATAAGTTTTGCCGGAGGACGTATCTAGCATAGTAGCTGGTACTTTTTTGAGATTTTTTAATCAGCTGGTGTCTTTGCGGGCCAATTTTCCAATCATGGTGGGAGCTATCCTAATATGGTGTTAAATAGCTAGTTCTCATAGTTGCTTCACTTGGGGTTGTATTTTGTATTCATGTGTATAGATTCTCTACAACCATGAAACCAGTTTTTGTGTGTTATTTCCTTTTTCGATTTATGTTTCACATATATTTTATGTTTTCCTTCCCCTCTTCTCCTTCTGTCTTGGTTTTGGCTTATCGGCACTATCCCACCACTACTTGGTCTAGGCTAGGGTTAGAATTTTCTACACGTAAGGTGTAGACTCTATCACAAGCTAGTTTGTAGGTAGTGATACTAATCTTGCATGTACTTTATTACTTTTCTTTTGGTAGTTACATTTAAATATAGTCGAGGCATGCAAAGGTTTCCTCTAGCTAGACGGAATTGGCCCTCGAGTGCAAAGGCAAAAGGGAGCTTGAATGCAACACCCACCCATCGAGTACATTCCTTGTCTTCCTTTTTCTCTTATTGGCCCTTCCTTGTTTGTTATGTTGGAGCTTCAGGTACATGTTGCATTTGGTCATTATTGGATTACGACTTGGTCTTGTGTGTTGTAATCTAATAGTTGACATACATTCATACTTGTCAGCTAATGTTGCACTCAATAATTGTTGATCCTTCATAGAATTTACTAGCTATTATTGTAGTTACCCCTTCCTGTTGTCCATTACTTCCCTAGTTTCTTACAATCACCTGTTACCTTGTTTATGCTTACTTTTGACCAATCATCTATGATGCCTACTAGGTACTCATTATTTTTGATACTCAGGTTACACTTTTGTATATTTTTGTGCTACAGGTCATTGCATGAGTCATCAGAGAGGAGGTGATCTTGCAAGCTAGTTTGTTGTTGTTTTCGGTGAGCAGTCGACGATCATGCTGGCTGCTATTCCTTCATTATTGATAGATATTTTTTAGTTTTCCCCTATTTTGGGATGTAGTTTTTACTTTTCCATATATAAATACTCTACAACCACGATAATAGGTTCTGGGGATTTATTTTTTGTTGTGTACTTTGCATTTTTCTTATATTTTTTCTTTTTGCCTCCCTTATCCTTTTAGTTTGGTTGTTGGTACCTGCCCATCACTTTACCGTCTGGGTTAGGGTTAGGCTTGTCTACCAGTCCAATGTAAATGCTATCACAACTTGATTTTTATGTTGTAACTGGAGTATCTAAGAGGATAT
Source organism: Withania somnifera (assembly GCA_039654485.1). Lineage (NCBI taxonomy): Eukaryota > Viridiplantae > Streptophyta > Magnoliopsida > Solanales > Solanaceae > Withania > Withania somnifera. The sequence continues at coordinate 10,016 of JBDJHY010836854.1, read as the reverse complement.
TTATTGCTTAACAGAAGTGAGAGGATTACCATGGATTTTTTTGTGGGGTTTCCTACTACTGTGTATGTTTATTACTATATTTCTATTACTGTGCATTTTTTGAACAAGTCCACTCATTCCACCCTATTCAACATTGATTATATAGCATTGACGCTAGCAGAGATTTACCTTAGCTATATTGTTCCAATGCATGTTATTCTAATAGCTATCATCACTAACCGTGGTTCATTTCACTTCACACTTTTGGTGAGCTTTATAACATGGGTTGGGTACTCAGTTAGATCTGATTACAAATTTTCACCTTCGAAGGATGGCTACTTTGAGAAGAAAATTTAGGTTATTGATTTTTGAGGTCATTGGGATAAGTACTTTTCATTGGTAGATTTTGCTTATAAAAACTATTATAACTCCAACATTTATATGGTGCCTTTTGAGGCTTTATATGGTAGGATATGTTGATCTCCAATTGGTTGTTTTAGTGAGTTTGAGGTGAGAGCCCTTGATAAAGATCTAATTTGTGATATTATCGAGTAGGTTTTGGTTATGCAAAGCCTATTGTTGACAACCTCAAGTAGGGAAAAGAATTATGTTGACATGCAGGTTTGATCCGTAGTGTTTATGAAGCTTGATCATGTTCTACTTATGGTTTCAACCGTGAAGGCTGTGATGAGGTTTTTCTAGAAGGGAGAGACCATCCTTTAGTTTATCAACCCATTTTGATATTCTGAAACATGTTGTGGAGGTGTCTAATGAGTTAACTTTTCAACTAATTAGTGGAAGCATCACCCAGTTTCATAGGCTACATGAGAGATTTTGTATGATATTCATGAAAAATGAATAAAGAATTTTTAGGCTTTAGGTACTTTCTATTCCTTACTATATAAGGACGAATGTAGTTTTTAGTGACCCTTGAGGTCATTTTTAACATTTTTCTTAATATCACCATTTTACCCTCCCGGTAGTTTCCATGGTTCATATTGTTCAGTTTATTGGGTTGATTTTGATGTCGAAGTTAAAATATATAAGTTTAATAAAATTTTCACTTTTGGAAGTCGTTAAGTTACAATAGTTGATATTAGCCAACATTTGGAGTTCGAGACTCAAGATGGAATTCCTTTAGTTCAATCAACTTCAAAATACAAATTTTGCTCTATAAGGACATTCATTGTAGTTTTCTTCTTTCCATGATAGTTTTAGCCGATTTGACGAGACAAACTTGAGTCATAAGGCTAAAGTTTGACTTTGGTCGACAGTTGATGATTGGGTGATCACATTTGAATTTTGTTGATACTGCTTGATTCAAAAGATCATTTGGTCTAGTAAGAGGTTCAAAATATTTCTGAGGTTCTTAGTCTATTCTTGCCTTTTTTGTTAAAGTTTCTCTTTTAGTAACCTTGGAAGATAGAGGGCCAACGAGACCTCAAAATCCCACTATAATGATTCCAATGTGTTTGGAATATTGAACTTTAGTGGGGTAGCATATATGGTTTTTATGCAAGGGAATATGAAAAAATACTTAAGGTCCAATTGGATGTCTAGTTTTTATGAAATTGCCATGATGAATAATACATGGTGCATCTCAAGGAAGTTCATCATGATTTGCAACCAAGGTTTGTAATGGAGAAAATGTGAACCTATAACCATCACAATTGCATAACCCCAGGTTTCTATCGTGTAAGTTAGGATTTTGCAACATCACAGTCAGGTGCCTTTGTGTCGTCATTGTGTAGTTCAATATGGTCCAGAGGAATTTGGTCATCGATAGCGTAAAGATGTATGTCTTAATTGTTTAGGTGTCAGTATTAACATAACATGCGACTTAAAATGAATGAATTTATTCAATTGCCCCATTTTCTATTTTTTAGACACTGAGAGCTCATCTATGAGAATTTTCAAAGATGCTTTTTGAGCTATGCTTTTTGGTAAGCTTTTTAATAATTGAAACTTCGTTACGCATTAATTTTTTCATGATTTTAACATCAAATTAATAGATTTCAAAGTTTGAATTTTGGGATTTTGGGGGGCAACCATGATTTGGTAAAATTTTGTTTGTAGATCGATTTCAACCTTGTTTTTAATAAAACTTTATAATTGGGATCCCAAAGCATGAAAAATATTAATTTTGAAGAAATTTACGTATCTACCTAGACCCTTTATTTTGACCTTTTAGGCGCATTTTTTGACCCAATTTGATATCAATATTTGTATTGATGTTCATCTTTTCTCATGCTTAACTCATATTGAATAGATTTTGCTGATTTTGAAGCTCGGTGGAAGGGAAAGGCTAAATTTGCTAAAGTTTGATAGTTTCTTTTCTTTTGAAGGCATGTAGACGCCCTTAAATCTCTTACAAAGTGTCTTGCGTTATTGTGCATTGTTTCATTGAAATGAGAAGTAATAGGGAGTACTTGGGGGAATCTGAGTGGTAGATCTAATGATTATTAACCCAGTTTCTCGAGTCATGCATGCAGGATCTAAAACAAAGGTAGTAAATTTTGAAATATTATTTCTTTGATTTTTTTATTTTTGTGGAAATGAGATTCCATGTTATCATTATGTCTACTTGGTTAATTCTTTACATGATATCATACCTATTAATTGTTTTAATTGAAATTGATATGATTTCTTCTTTGATGTTTTCCCATGAGTAGGAATATTTTTCTATTGAGTGATATTTCCTTATGTCTAAGACTCGCATATGATATTTATCATTATTGGTGCATATTAATTATTAATGGGAATATGATTTGAGGCATACAATTGGATGCTTATGAAAAAGTAGGGATGATATGTGAATTTTCTCATGGTCATGATGTATATAATGTATAAGAAAGAAAAAAAGGGTTATGGTATGATATTCCAAGGCTAACGAGTAAATATAGCATAGTCAGGTTATTGTAACATAATAAGAATGGCGAGGGATGATGTGTATTTCCAGCATTGTCAGGTTATTATTATGTGATATGAGGCCATAGATGATGACTTTCATGGCCAGGTTATTCTGATATAATATGAAAGCTATAAACTGATATGTGAATCTCAGCATTGCCAAGCTATTTACAGAGATGTGTTACATCAAATGGAATTGCATTGCATTTCGCATACATTGACTTGTTACATGATTTATTTTATATTTTGAAAGAATGTATGTTATGGAGTACCTTTTCACTAATCGATATGCTATTGTTTCGCTTCACCTATTATGTTATTTGAATGATGTTACGAGCCCGAGATGGCTGATTATCATAAGAATTCTAGAGTTTATTAAAGTATTGATAAGATAAGGAAAATTATGATGTTATGAGATTAAAATGGAGAGCCTCCTCATTATTGAGTTGAAAATGATAAAAATTATCTTTATTGGTTGAGTTTGTTTCATTTATTTTCCAAGTCCTATTTTTATTATTATCCATATCGTGAGTTTATTTCTTTATTGCTTTGGATTTACCCTTCCTACCCTGGTCGGACTTATGAATCGGGAGATAATAGTGGATTTATATATTCCTCCTATGAGGCCATGCATAATGATTAGGATTTATTCCATGTGTTATGAAATGGAATTGGGTAGGGAGCCCTGCCTATGATTGTGATAAGGATGCGAAGTTATGTTCATTATGAATCAAATTAGTTTCATTTGGTTGTTGATGCATTATTAGAGTTAGCTAGTAATGCCTTGCTGATACTCCTTTATTTAGATTTACCTATGGATTCAGTTGAAGTTTATGTATCTAATATTGACACTTACTTGTTGAGATATTTGTTGAGGTGATGTTGGTACTTTATTATGGATATAGGCCAAAAAACTTGTGTTGGTACTTCTTTAGTTGATTCAGGATCATTATTATTGGTTCCTGCTAAATAAAATTTATTATTATTACTTGTATGCCCTATATCTATCATTATTAGTTTTATTATAATCTTTTGGTTATGGAATAATTTATAACACTATATCATAAGGATTGATGATGGTGTGTTGGGTTAGTTCGTGACTTTTCACCTCTTTGTGTTAGAGCAATTCAATGGATACTTTTAGGGTATCCACTAGTTATTTTCGTACTCACTCCCTTAATTTCTACACTTTTGTAGGTGCAAATCCTACCGAGTCTTTATTTGTTCCTTTAGATCAGGTCCCTAATTTGAGATAATTAGAGCTGAGGTAGTTGCATCGTTCATCCGATGAAATCAAAACTCTGTGTTTCTTTCATAGATATGGTATGGGGATCTTTGAGATACTGAGACTATGTATGTAGTTTGCCTTTGTATTACTCTTTATTTTGAGGATTATACTTAGTGGCACTAGTTAATAAGGCATTTTTTAGTTGGATTTTTTTATTGTATCTTTATTTATTCATGTTGACTTATTGTTTTGGGCATTTACCTTTATAAATTTGTGTAGCTTTGAAGTCTACATCGGTTGAGACATGTGCCATCATGATTTGGGATTTTATGTCGTGATAGAGATATAGGATATTTTCTAGCCATTCGTCACTTGATGTAGTAGAGGCTCTCTATATATAGTGTAGTATTTAGGTTTGAAATTTTATATTAAGTTAGGATACTTATAATGGTTATTGTGCTAAGTAAATTTCTTTCACTATGCATTATAGTATATGCTAGTAAGTTGATCCAGATTTTTGGGCTTGTCTTGGGCCACTCGTGGCTCTAAGAATTGTGTTTCGTGTAGTGTGTAGTGTTTGAGTGTGAAAATTTTGAGACATTGATACTTGAATATTTTATAAATTTTATACTATTTTATCTTAGAGGCTTGTACGTAGTGACTCTAGATTTAGATGAGGATATTTAGATTGATTAGTTGTGATTTAAACCTTTTTGTCTTCTCACTAATTAATTTAGTTTTTTATATTTACCCTTGTAGTGTTGTTAGGCTTACCTATCTATGTGTTTTAGTTCAGTCGCATCCTTGACTATATTTTTAGGTCTAGACGTTGATGCATTTAAGATTCAGGATTGAAAATATAAGGACACATATTATTTTTGTCAACATGTCATGAGTTGCTTGAAAGTGTGGGTGTAGCTAAGACACATGAAGTTCGTTATGATACTATCCATATGTATAGTCCAGATAATAGTGGTGATCAGACATGAGTGATAGACATATATGGTCTCCTTGATGAACTGGCAGGTGTTTGCCCAGTATTTGTATGATAGAATTGACCTTTAGAGTGTGAAGGTAGAGAAAATGAAATAATTTGATAGGTTTACTCTGGGAGCACAATTGCTGTAAAATATGAGAACCATTTATGTTTCTTTTTTATATATTCCAAGGTGATTCTTCCAGAACTGGGTGAGAGTATTTGTAGGTTCACGTAGGGATTTACTTATTCTATTAATAGAGTTGTGTTTAGAGTAACTAGGCTGAGAGTTTCCTTTCATGATGTAGTTGATGCCACTAAGAAGGATAAACTAACTGAGAGGTAGGAGTTTAGGGACTTGATGGATAATAGGTTGTGTACATCAGGTTAATTCAAAGGTACCTTATAAGTATGAAGGGGTCCTTTTAAGAGGAGTACTTATCCTAACAATCGCTTACCAGTTCAAGGCGCTATATGAACATCATAGAGTGCCTATTCAAGGTGAGGTCCATCATATGGCTACTTTTATTGGTCTTGAATATAGGATTACTAGGGTTACTAACAGAGGGTCTTAGGACATAGTGGTCACCTAAAGATATCAGGTTTATCTCAGTAGGCTATGGTTTGTTGATCCTCCTTTTCCTATGGTGACCCTAATCGTTTAAGGATAGATTGTCTTTATTCCTTATATAAGGGCCTATAATAGTCTTTTTATACTCCAACTAGAGTACTAGAACCTCTAATGAGAGGTCAGGGAGGTCCTCAATCTTATAGGGGTGCTCAATCCATAAGTAGAAGAGGTGGTGAGGAACTACCCATCCTAGTTGCTGTAGATTTTGGTGTTTTACTTTTCTCAGTGGGCCAAAAGATAAGTTCTCCGATGCTATTATCACATGTACCGTACCATCATTCCATTGACCTACTTCTATACTATTTGGTCTTTATATACATATTCATGTGTGTCTATCAACTTGCCTTTTGGATTCTTTTTAGGTGATATTCTTTGATTATACCTATTAAAATTTCTAATCCCCTGAATGGTTACTTAGTGATGGATCAAGTGTACTAATAATGTATTCTTTTTTTTAGAAGGGTATGACACCAGGATATAATAGATTTTCTTAGATATGATGTATTTTTAAGCCATTATGAGTATCGATTGTCTTTCTCCCTACCACAAAGTCTTTGGTTGTCATTCCATGACCATTTCCTTAGTGATTCCATTTATTCTAAAAGTGGAGTGGAAGGGTTCTAGAGGTTTTTATCCTAGTAGAGTAATTTCTTTCCTTAATGCTTAAAAGTTAAGAGAGAAGAAGTGTCTCTCCAATTTAGATTTTTTTTTGGATACTAGTCTTTATACTTTTTCCTTAGAGCAAGTCTTGGTGGCCTGTGAATTTCCAGATGACTTCCCTACTAATATTCTAATTGTACCTCCTATAGGAACGTTAATTTTTCTATTTATTTTGAGTGGGGCACGAATCCTATCTCTATTCCTCCCTATCAAATACCCTTAGAGGAGTTGATGGTAGTTATAGGACATATCGAGTAAGAGTTTTATTCGTTGAGTGTGTCCCCTTAGGGTGCTCTAACTCTTTCATGAAGAAAAATGACGGGTATATGAGAATGTGTTTTGACTACCTATAGGTGAAAAAGTAACCATTTAGAATACGTATCCATTTCATCGGTATGATGATTTCTTTGACTAGTTATAGGCTTTCATTGTGTTTTGTAAGATTAATTTGAGGTCTATCATCAGTGGTAGGTAAGTCCTTTATTTCCCTAAGACAACTTATAGTACCCCATATGGTAATTTTAAGTTTGTATTCATGTCCTTTCGTTTGAATGATGCCCCAACAACATTTATGGAGTTTATGAATTAAGTGTTCAGGCTCTATCTCAATTCATTTGTGATTGTATACATTTATTATATATTGATGTATTCTAGAATTAAACTTGATCAAGTTAAACATTTAAGGGTTGTTCTTCAAAGACCGAGGGATGAGAAGTTGGATGCTATATTATCTAAATGTGAGCTTTCTCATATTTCTTTGATGCACTTGAAAAATGTATTGTCTAATAAGGGAATTATGGTGGATTCAACCAAGATTAACGTAGTTAGATGATGGACGAGGCCAATTTCCCATATTAAGGTTCCTAATTTTTAGCTTTGACTGCTTACTATAAAAGGTTTGTTTAGGGTTTATCTATTGTTGTAGCTCTATTGACTATAATGTGTTAAAACTGTGGAGTTTTATTGGTCTAATGGGTGTGAGGAGAGATCTAAAACGATTAATGCTTTACTAACTTCATCTCCTATTTTAACCTTACATTTTGAGGGTGGGAGTTTTATTGTGTAGTATGATGCTTTTAGATTTTGTTTGGGAAGATTGTTGATGATGAAAGTGAAGGTGATAGTATATTCTTCAAGATATATAAAGGCTAATGAGAAGAACTATCCCATACATGACATGGTCTTAGTAGTGTTTGTGTTTGTATTGAAGTTGTGGATACATTACATATAAAGATCTCATTGTGAGGGATTTATTGATCATTGGAGTCTTCACTATATTTTTAACCAGATTGGATTTTAATTTAAGACAGTGGAAGATGGGTTGAGTTGATGAAAGATTCTGACATGACAATTTTGTATGATCCTGGTAAGAAAAATATAGTGATCGATTTCTTGAGTAGGAAAATAATTAACATGGGGAGCTTTCCCATAATTCAAGAAAAAAAGCATAATATACTAGGGATTTTCAGAGCTTAGTAAAACACCTCATTTAGTTGATAACTTTTTAATTATTGTGAGGTTCTTACTTTTGTGGAATCTCGATCTTCTTTAATGGAAAAATGAAGCAAAGTTAATTTGATGATGATAAGTAGAGTATCATTTGAAATAAGGTGTTGAGAGGTAAATCAAAAACTCAATACCTAATCTTGAGGGAATCTTGAGGATTGGAGGTTAGATCGATGTTCCAGAGGTATGAGACTTGACTAGATTAATTCTTGAGGATCCTCGTTGTTTGAGGTATTTAATTCACCCAACAACATGTAAGATGTACCATGACATAAGTCAGCACTATTGGTCATGTGTCATGAATAAATACATAGTGGAACTAGTAAATTTGTGGCTAATTTTTTAAATATTTAGCAAGTTATTTTTGAATATCAGATGTTAAGTGATTTATCTCAAAGGATGCCCATTCCTTGGTAAAAGTGAGAATGTATTATTATGTATATCATAATGGGTTTACCTATGATTGTGGGTAGTATATGGGTGATTACGGATTGACTAGATAATTTCGCTCATTTCATTCTTGTTAAGATGAAGTAAAATGCTAAGAAGTTTTCCCCGATATACCTTATTAATTTAGATGGCTTGCATGGAGTTCCTATACCTATCGTTCTTGATCGAGGTTCTTTGATTGCATTGCATTCTAGAGGTCATTGTAGAATGGCTTGGGTACTCAGTTAGATATGAGTACTGCATTTCATCCTCAAATAGATAACCAGTCTAAGCCGACGACTTAGGAACTAGAGGATATGCTTCAATCATGTGGTATTTTTTATGAAGGTTCTTGGTATTAGTTTTGTTGTACAATAATAGTTACTATTCCATCATCTAGATTACCCTATTTGAGGCTTTGTATTGTAGAAGCGGTGTATCTCCAATTAGATGGTTGATGCCTTTGAGGTTAGATCATTAGATACCAATTTTTTATGAGATTCCATAGACCGGGTCAAAGTAATTCCAAGTTGGTTTTTGACATCCTAGAGTAGATAGAAGAGTCATGTTAATAGGAAAGTTCGATCCCTATAGTTCATGGAAGGAGATCATGTTTTTCTTATGCTATCACCCTTGAAGGTTGTATTGAGGTTTTGAAATAAGGACAAACTTAGCCCTAGGTTCGTTGGCCTATTTAAGTTCTTATGAAAAAAATTCCTATGAGTTGGGTTTTCCACTAATTATGTCTAATTTACATTTTGAGTTCTATGTATCCATCTTCCAGAAGTATATTCCCAATTTTTCTATGCAATTTATTTTGATGTATCTCTTTAGATCTGATTCGTCCTTTACGAATGAGCCCGTGGCTATTCTATTTAGGCAGGTATAGAGGTTGAGGACTTAAGATATATCTTTAGTGAAAATCTAGTGCAAGCATCACTAAATTAAGGAGGCTATTTGCGAGATTGTTTCCTACATGCTTGCTAGATATCCACAATTTTTTTAAGGCTTTAGGAATTCTCTTTTCCTTTATGTTCGAGGATGAACATTATTCTTATTGGTTGATAATGAACAAACCTCATGAAAATTTCTTACTTTTCGAAAATTTTGACATTTTATCCTTCTAAATAATTTCTCCGTGAAATTTTTTATTCATAAATGGGGTAGGTTTGTAAATCGCAGAAAAACATTATAAGTTTAGAAAAAACTTATTTGTGAAGTTGAAATGGTTGACTTTAGTTATATTTTAGAGTATTGAGTTTTGCATTAGAATTTGGTTAGTTTCATCTTCTCTAGAGTGTAAATTATTTTCTAGGATGGCCTTAGATTTTAGTTTAGTTTTTTTTTTTTTTTGGTGAATATAGACCATTAGACAAGATTATGTTGAATTTTAAGCTATAAGTTTAACTTGGAAAAAAAATTGAGGTTAAAGTACCCAAAATTAAAATTTAGTTAGTTTCTTTTTAATTCAAATGTAGTTTTTGGTCTAGGAAAAGGTTTAGATAATTTTTTATGATCTCAAGGTATTTTGGTCATTTGATGGATGGTTTAGTTTAGTTTCATCCATAGTAGGTATGCGGGTCAAGGAGACCTCAGATCCCTATTTGGATCATTCCATTGAGTTGAAAATGCCAAATCTTATAGGTTTCCATATATGGTTTGTGTAGCAGACATTTTGAATGGATTTCATGAGTTGA
>JBDJHY010836745.1:2585-25360 GCA_039654485.1 Withania somnifera | reverse complement strand
AACTATGTATTCCTAAAGTGCAATCCACCATCGCTAATCATCATCCGTGGAGTGCAAATCTAGTGAAGATATATTTCTTTATGAAATTGAGTACCACTCTCACGTCATTCGTGGGTAGGGTAACTTCTTCCACCCATTTTGGTATGTAGTGAACCGCTACGAGAATGTACTTGTTCTCATGTGATGGAGGAAAGGGCCCCATAAAGTCAATACCCCAAACGTCAAAGATGCAAATTTCAAAGATGTTATTTAATGGCATCTCGTGACATTTGTAGATGTACCCCATCCTTTGAAATTGGTCTCTTTACAAACTTATTAGCATCCTTAAATAATAATGGCCAGAAAAACACCAGACTGTAGTACCTTGTACACAGTGAGCTCCCCTCCATGATGGCAAAGTGTCATATTTGTTAAGAATATCATGCATCTCACACTCCAATACATACTTCTTGATGAGCTGATCTGGGCCTTGCTTATACAAGAATGGCTAATCCTAAAAATAGAACTTACAGTCATAACTCTGCTGCTTCTTCTATTGAATTGTGGCTCCGGGTGGAAAAACCCTACTCACCAATATATTAACTATATTATAATACCCTAGAAAATGTTGTATTGATAAGTACATTAGTTGTTCGTCCAGGAATTCCTCTCTAATTTGCCTCTATTCCTCAATGTGTGCATGATTCTCTAACAGGGACAGGTGATCATCCAATTGATTTTCACAACCTTTACGATCGCGAATTTCAATATCAAATTCTTGCAGCAATAGGATCCACCTAATCAACTGCAGTTTTGCATCCTTCTTATTGAACAAATATCGAATCGTCAGATGATCGATACATATGATTACTTTAGTTCCTACTAGGTAGGCCCTAAATCTATTGAATGTATAAACCAATGTTAGCATCTCCTTTTCATTGATATTTTAGTTAACCTGCACGACATCCAAAGCCTTTTAATCATAATATATGGAGAAAAAGATCTTATCCTTACTCTGTCCTATTACTGCACCCACAGTAGTATCACTCGCATTGCATATCAATTCAAAAGGCAACTCCCAGTTGGGAGAAACAAGAATAGGAGCCTTAGTCAAAGTCTTCTTCAGATGGTTAGAAGCTTTCAAACATTCAGCAGAGAATTGAAATTTTTCATCTTTTTCAAGCAGTCTACTCAAAGACCAAGAGATCTTAGAGAAGTCACGGATGAATCTCCTATAAAACCTGGCATGCCCAAGAAAACTCCTCAACCTTCTCACTGTGACAAGGTGTGATAACTCTAAATCATATCATTTTTGGCCTTTTCAATCTCTAAACCCACCTTGTGCCCAATAATAATGCCTTCTTTCACCAAGAAGTGACATTTCTCCCAATTCAACACCAAGTGTATTTCTTCACATCTTGCTTAAACTTTATCTAGATTCTATAAACACACATCAAAAGAGTTCCCATAAACTAAAAAATTGTCCATAAATACCTCAATGAAGTCATCCACCATATCACTAAATATGGCCATCATACGCCATTGGAAAGTAGCAGGCGCATTACACAACCCAAAGGGCATGCGTCGAAAAGCGAAGGTATCGAACGGACATGTAAAGATGGTCTTCTCCTGATCTTCAAGAGCTATGGCTATTTGTTTAAACTGAGTATCCTTCCAAGAAGAAAAATTAATTTTGGCCCGCAAGTTTATCAAGCATCTGATCCATGAAGGGAATGAATAATGATCCTTGCGGGTTGCCTCTTTGAGCTTACGTAGTCCATGCAAGTTTTCCTCCTAGTGACTATACTAGTCGACACCAGCTCATCTTTTTCATTTGTCACCATAGTCATGCCTCCCTTTTTAGTGACTCACTAAAATGGACTCACTCATTTTCTATCGGATAATACATGTATCTAACTATTTGATCACCTATTTCCTCACCACCTCTTTCATTGGTGGATTTAGTCCTCACTGCTTCTGTAGCCTTGGCTTATAGTTCTCCTTCATCAGAATTTTATGCATGCAGAATATAGGGTTGATGCCCTAAATATCAGATATTTTCCACCCAATCACCTACTTCCTATTCTTCAACACTTCCAAAGTTTCAACAACCTGTGCCTCGGACAATTCGGTAGAAAGTATCACTGGCAGAGTCTCATTTTCTCCCACGAAAGAAAAAATTAGATGGATAGGAATTTCAACTCTAACGTGGGATCTTTTTTAACTGATGTTAAGTAGCCTATTTAGTGGCTCATACACACTTTTCTTTGTATACACGCTAGTAAGGTTTAATATCTGGATCTTCTTGTGAACTTCTATATCTCCTTCAGTTTTCTTGACCCGTGATTTCCCTTACTAGAGGATCACTAATAACTGGTACTGAAACTTCATAAATGGACTTTCAAACTATCTTAAAATCCAAAAAATAGAATCCAAAGAAAAAATTAACGATCCCAACTGTACCAACACATCCTCTATTATGCCAAGAGGTCTAACCAAAGATCAATCGGCCAACTGTAGAATGATAGTGGTAGGTGTTGGATTGTACAAACCCATTTTATTGAAGTATCATATTGGAATAATATTTATTCTTGCACCCAAATCACATAACCCACTAATATTGAGGCCTTGACCAACAGTAATTTCAATAGTGAAACTGCCTGGAACTTTTTGCTTCGTGGGTAATCTATTTTGAATATGTGGTGTACATTCTTGAGTAAGAGTAGCTGTATCATGCACTATGAGACGATCTTTTTTAGCCACAATGTCTTTCACATACTTGGCATATATGGGAATTCCCTACAATACAACTAAAGGCAAGTTAATATGAAGTTGCCCCAACAATTCTTTGAACTTCTGGAATCCCTCTTCTTCTTTCTATTTTTTCAAACATTGAGAAAATGGTGTTGGAGGTCTCACACTAGTTGCTGCACCCCTAGACTTAGTATCTTATTCATTTTCACTGTCTACATGGTCACTGTTGCTTTTTGCTTCTTTGCTTAATTAATTTTCCTTTTGAGGCACTAACTCATGCAACTGCAATCCGCTTCTTGTTGTAATTGCATTTACTTGTCTTTGATTTTGGTCTGTGTTTTTTGGGTGACCCCCCTGGGACCTTGTATTTTGTGACACAACCAATTTCCTCATTTGCCTCTCATGGTTTTGTGTAGACATTTGTTGATTTTTAAGATTTGATTCCATCCTTGCTAATCTCTCACTATCTCGTGTCTGCCCATTTAGTAACTTCTTAAAAATCTCTTATGAACTATTACCGAGCTGTATATTATGTGAACTACCATAATTCTGTTGATTGAATTTAGGTCCCTGTTGCTGATTTGACTGATGGTTTTTATACTAGCTTGGACCCTGCTAATGTTGTTGATTCTGATTTCCACCCTAAGAGAAATTTGGGTGGTTTCTCCAGATTGCGTTGTAAGTATTACCATAGTATTATTGTCCTTGGCCCCTCGGTGCATTTCTTATGAAGTTAACTGAATCAGGATTAGCCTCGCATACATCAGATGTATGATTGCCTCCCCCACATATCTTACACCAATTCATAACATAAGATTGGACTGCATTTACTGCAATATGTTGTTGTTATTTTCCAAAGGTTTGTGAAAACATGTTCTAGAATGATAAAATCTGTGCTGACAAAGTTTTGACCGCATCTAACTCCATAACCCCGACAGTATTCTTTCTACCATTAGCTCTTGACATATATCCATTCCAATCCATATTACCTGTGACAATCCTATTGAGTAATGTATATATCTCATCATATGTTCGCTCCAAGGCCTGTCCCCCAACTACTGAGTCTAGCAATATTTTACAATTGGGTTCCAGCGTCTCAATAAAAATATGCAACAATACTTCATTAGATTGCTGATGATGAGGACATTTTTTGAGAAATGCCTTAAACCTTTCCCAAGCTTGGTAGAGATTATCACCTGGATTTTGTTTGAATCTTAGATTTTACTCCTCAGATATGTTGTCTTTCCTTGAATCAAGAACTTTCTTGCTAAGTCCTCCCCTGAAAGAATATAGTTGGATGTCTCTGCAACTAACCACCTTTTTGTGTCACCAATCAAGGAGAATGGGAATAAAGTGAGTCTCACATAATACAGTGAGACTCCATCTGGAATGTAAGTGTCACTGATCTCGAGAAAGTTCTAAATATGTTATTGTAATCCTCAATAACACTAGTGAACTGTCCTCTAGTGTGAAAAAGCTACACAATATTTTGTTTTAGCTCGAATCTACCTCCAGGTGCCATTTTTTGAATGGCAGAGGTAGCATTTATGTTCCTTGGAATATCCACCTCACAGACTGATCTTGCATCGGCTATGTCAGCAAGCACTATAATACTTGGCTGATCTAGTAGAGCTTGTGGAACTGCAGAGGAGAACGCCTCGCTCCTTCGCTATTGATGTAAAAATTGTTCTGGTTCCACTATATATCTGTTATGTGCCAAACTAATAGTAACAATGCCTAAAAAAAGCTAAGATCAAGTCGTTAACTATTACACAATACAAAATATCATACAAGAATAAAAAACTGACTAATTGTCAAGTCTTCAGAAATGATGCCAAAAGCTTGTTGGCTTCCCACCACACACACGCAAGTGTACATGGTTTCAAATGTAATGTAGTGGCTCTTGCAAGCCAGATGTAGAACCCAAAGGGAATTGATTCTTATAGGGAATTCAATATATATGCAATTGTAAGTAATAATAGAATAAATTGATTTTTATATTATTTTATATTTAACTAAGGATATTTAAATGAGACTTGGGAATAAACAATAAAGTGTTTTTGATATAAGCAACCATTCTAGGGCTATAGCATTGCACATATTCGTGGATGATCTCAATTTTCCATAAGCATCATTATTTCTCTAATTGTTGATTCTGGGGTTGATATTATGACTTACAGATTTATAGTTCTCTAATTTCTATTTATATAACCCCCACAACTACTTCGATCGACTTGTGTTGTGGTGATTTAATATAAATGTATTATTATTATCTTCCCAAGTTAACCAAGTGAACCAACTAAGTGCACAATCATGTTTTAATTTCAATTCATGTTTGTTATTCTAATGTTAGGTTCAACAAACATAATCTCACTCCTTACACTCCTTTTCTAATCTTCAGATTATCGAATTAGTACACTTTTCGAGTTATATATTTATTCTAATTGTTGTCAATCAGTTAGAACACATCAATTTTGAAGCATAAGAACATTTAATAATGAGAAATAATTAATAGTTTCTATCAAACCAATACCATACAACATGCGCTAGCCATAACCCCAAAAAAGGGTTTAAGAAATATTTCTCTTTTTTAATACTTTAAATTGTGCATTAAAGAAGTCCCCTAAGAAACTTAAGAAGACTTAATCCTCTAATTCCTCAGACTACACCTCATCTTAGAGGTTTTGGAAACAATAAAGCTCTAATCCTTACATATCTAAAGTCTGATATAGAGCTATCAAGAATTTAAGATATTGCAACAGGTCTTAAGAGAAACCCACTAGTGCATTTAAGTCTATTATTTTGAAAGACTATACTCTTGTTTTCTAAAATCGTGCATTTGATACCAAGTATGATATGCTCTTAGATCCCTTTCAGAACCTTACTTCGATGAGACCTTTAAGGGGAAGTATGTCTTAGAATGTTTGAGTAATATTGTCACCAAATTACTGTGTGACTTTGGATGCTATGAGCAATGAGTAGTAGAATGACCCCAGAGTAGGAAATTTGAAGTTTGATAGCAACAAATCAGGTGGGCACAATTATTTATTAAAGAATACAACTAGAGTTCTATGTTAATTAAGTGAGTATCGATATGATGTGTCCTTAAGTATTGACTAAGATGTAATAATTTTTGTGTAAATTACATGGTAAATGTAGAGAAAAAGTTGGTTGTTAAGATGGCTTAGAGTATATTTAAATTAGGAAAGAGTTTCATGATGGAATGCTTAAGGTTTAGTAAACATTAAATATATGTTGTGAATGGAAGGATAGTGTCATGACCCAAAATCTGGTCATGATGGCACTTGTCTTCCCATCTTCATTAGTAAAATAAACATCAATAAATCAAAAGAGAAACCAAGGTAAACACAGAAATAAATACATAACTTGATTTATAAAAGGAACTATCAACTAAACAGCCAAAACTATTTAAAAATTGTGTTCAATACACTACTAGAGTTATTAAAATAGTAATATTCTCGATAAGTTAAGACAACAAAAATCCAAAATAAATATGGAGGAGCTCTGCAGTTACTGTGGATTAGACGGTCAGCTATCTCGGGATTCTCTAGGACTACCTATGGATTGAAGCTGAGAAGTTTATCATGAAATCCTTAGCCTTGTACCTGCAAGAGCAAAATGTCAAGGTGTGGGTAAAACTCCATGGTACTCAGAAGCATCCTCAATTGGTCTAAGTATAAAATAGTGGAACTCCTAATATCCAACAAAACCTTCAATACTACTACTTGCACATAGTTTATATAAAGCATCCCAAATAGAAATAGAAATAGAAATATCAAGAAGATCCCGATAAATAACTAATTCTTAACAATACCACAAATACAGGTATGAGTCTCAAATCAGGACCACTAGTACTCCTAATAGTCTCTAATCTTTTTTAGAAATCAGATAAATTCAAACCATTGACAAGTTATTAGGTAATCTTAATTTATCACCGAATACCAAGTAATTTATAGCCATTAGCAAATAATTAGATAATTCTTAGGTTATCACCAAATTCCACAAGAATAGCAAACATTCGATGTATAATCCTGAATGCTATGACCAATACGAACACACCAAAAAATATCCATTAAATCCATCCCCACATTGTCCCCCATGAGACTTACCTCACTTAGCACATATAGAAGCACTACTCTATTGAAATGACTGCGTTTTCCTATTTTTTTTTTTTGGCTCTTTGGAGGCCTAAAGTTCTGAAAAGGAGCACTAAATGAAAAAGGGGTTGGTCCCCTAAACCCTATTGTTGTTGATGTATAAAATCATCTTACTTTGTATGACTAGCTCTAGAATAACTAGTCGTAGTCCTCTTGCTCTGCTGACTCTATCTATATTAAGCCTTGTCTTTTTCTATCTAGTCAGGATACACCATTAGCCTACCTAAGTCATTATCAATACTCAACACAACTACCCTCCCTCCCTGAATTAAATGAGCAGGATAACAAGATATGAACATATCTATCATTGTATGCATATTCACAATCATCTTTTAGCATACCTCAATAACGTAGTAAACTTCATACTATACTAAGAAACATACATATATCTTTGCGAATTGGCCCATAAATGACGGCTCGAACTTATCTTAAGATAGTGGAGCTGTACCTACTCCCTATTTTTTCTCCATAGATCACACTAGGACCTGGCAACATCCTTTAGTTTATAAGTTGTCAAGTCAACCTTAGAAACATCAAGAACCCTCGTCATATCATAGATCTAATGAACCTCCTCAATTAAGTTCTTTGAATTATTAGTAGCCCTTAAACTATAGAACTCTAGAGGACTAAGCCATAGAAACTCCCTCACCCTCACAACTCTAGCATCCAAAACTACTGGTTGAAAAATAAAAACCTGAGTCGGTTGTTTAGCCTATGCCACCACTGTCTCATCTATCAAGTGATCATATGGAACTATGCATTAGTGATGCTTTATGGTTGTGGAGGCTCTGGAACGATGGAGTCTAGTTTTGCTAATTGTGGTTTCTAGCCTAACGTGTTAGCTGTTTGCATGACCGAATAATCTGAGACATATAAAGCACAAGTTATAAGGAGAGTATATCTCAGATTCAAACTCCAAAGCATGAAATAGAAATCAACAAAGAGGAACATTTCCTAAATGTTCAATATCCTCTAAATCATGAATATGCTATTGTCATACTCACGATAGAGACTTTACCTGACGTTTTCTATAAGACTTAAATTAGGACACTATGATTCTAGTGAAATAATACAAAGCTTATGGTCCAAGCTCACCCATGGTGGGGGCGACATCCTTAGCCACTAGTCACCCTAGAAACTTCAGATAAACCACTTGGACTATGAAATTCTCTACTCAAAGCACTCAGAAGAAACAATATTGATAATATCAGAATTGTAATAGGCACCCCAAAATAATCAATAAATTATCTCAATAAAAGAATAGATAAACTCAGATCTCAAAACCATACATCTGAGTCTAAAAGCTTCTACTCATTAAATAATAGATTGCTAGAACCAGAGTTTGCTTGCTTATCTCTAATAAATTAAATAGAAAATAAATATAAAGTCCAAGCTCTTGATAAATAAAATAAAATAAATCCATATATGGGCCCTTGGATGCTACGAGGAATCACAACTCTTGTAGTCTTCTAGGAACGTAAGTAATGTCAATCTTTAGTGTCCAGATGGTTGGCAATATTTGCATGGAATTTAAAAACATGCAGCTAGAGTAGAATCATACAATAATATGCATTGAGTACGTAAAAGGTATAAAACAAACTATACAGTATAATAATAAGTACTATGAAATGCATGAATAGTGAATCTCATTTTTAGCTCTAACTCAAATAAATAATTTAGTAGTTTATAATGAAATTGTTAAAAAGATCATATCTTGAGTAAACTTTATTTGGAACAGCTCAACTTCATCACTTTTAACAAAGTATAAATACTTAGTTAAAAACACATTATCTCTTTCTTTCTTTCAAGACATTTAATTTTAGCTTCTCTTTGAGAGTTTTTATAACCGACACACCTCAAAGTCGTAGAAATGAAGTATACATATTACCCCATGTAGAGTGGCCTCCATACCATGCCAAAGGGTATGAACCTCGCTTAACCTAGTGGATCTAACTAGTCTACAAAGGCATACTTACTGGGCAAAAATAATAATAATCGATGTTATGCTATGAAGATTGAGGGAATAAGAGACTGTGGACAATCCTCTCAGTGCTAATACTCCTCCCATAAAAATACTGACATTAAACTTTCTCTTTTAGTTTTCTCGACTAATGGACACCCTCTGATAATCCACTAGCCCTTCCCAAACTTTTTTGGTTACAACTCTAAGTTAGCCAAAACATGAAAATTTAATCAAATTGACTCTTCATTAACTTCTCACTTCACATCTTATCAATTAAGAAATAAAATTATAATCTTTGGCTTAATTAGAAAAAATAGTCAATTTAGACATGCTTTATGTTCAAAATAAAAATAGTCTAAAAAGTTAACTATTGAACTTCAATGTTCAATTCGACTTTTATGAGTAAACCTTGAAATCATCAATTAACTCATTCTTTAAAACTCTTTTCATGCTTCTACTTCAAATTCAAAAACATGTTAACTCATGAGGACTTTAAAAATTTAGCAATTAATATGAAAACTTCATAGTTTTGATTGAAAAATATCTAGAAATCATTAGGTATGGAAATTCTCAGTTTATATCAATTAAGAGCCCTATACATATTCTACATCTTCAAACCTTTAAGAGAGGGGTTTTTTGGGAACAATAAATGGAAAAAGTCCTTGTTCAAAGCCCACGTACCTGATAGAAGTACTTTGATGAAGGAAATACAATGATTGGACTACTGTAAAAAGAACTCCTATTGAAACCCTAGCCTTGCTTCTTTAGAGAATATTGAAGAAAACCCTTACTTTTATTAATTAGAAAAAATATGAATGGAGTCAGGTCTTCAGGTTTATATAACATCATATTTAGAATCCCAAACCATGTTGGACAAGTACTGGAAATGATGGGAAATTACAAACTTTAACCCTAATTAATAAAATACGAAATTTAGTCATAAGGACCTATAAGTCGCCCTACGACTCGTAAGAGGGATGACTCTTGACTTTACTCGTAGAATCCTGGACTAAAAATTCTATGTTCTTTTAATAATACTAGAATAATAGTACGAATGGACTTACGATTCGTAGGTCTGGTCTACGACTCGTGGACCACTTCTGGTGTTTTGAAACATAGGGTTTATGAGTAGAGGTTTGACTTGTACACTCTCTTCACGACTCATAAGACCTAATCGTGGTCTTAAAGAAAAAAAACTCAATTTTTTTCCTTCCGTTAGGTGCTTCATGCTATGACCCGTGAAACCCTTCTACGCGTCATAACTTGACTCGTGGCAACTTTGGAGAATTTTTTAGTTTTTTAAGTTAAAAAACAGTGTGTAGATCAGATCAATCCAAGCAGTTGAATCATGGCTCTATGTACTGTACATTGGTGAAATTTCTACACAAACCACCTATAATAATTTTCCATAGTCATCTAGAAGTACCCAAATTGTAGGACCTTCATAGCTAGAATGAGAATGCTCATGTGAGGACTTCTTGTTCCTACATTTACTTTTTGAATCAGTTTTATGGCTTTGGTGGCATCTACACATCTCAGAAGTGCCAAATCTAGAGTCCTCCTATAAAGGATTTCCCTTTTTACAATGAAGTTCTTGTCCATGCAATGGATTGTATTCTTTTTATTTATTGTATTATTGTTTGGATAAACCCCTGCTCTAAGTATATTTTTATGTTTAAGTACCACAACTTTCTATTGGAAATCTTCATTGACTTGTGAACAATCTTAAAGTTGTTCCTTTAAAACTATTTCCTATGGATTAGTGTAACTATGTGTCGATGTTTATCATGGAAGAAATAGTTTTGAATGCATCAAAAAATTCATTTTGATTCTAGGAGTGTTCTTGAACTCAATCATTGTGAACCTTTTACATAGTCTTTAAGACAATTCCACATATTGAGTGACCTTAAACTTCTTCGTGACCCTTGAACATGATAAATTCAACAGATTGAATCACCTATAACCAGTAATTTTTAAACATTCACATCCAAAGAAAATATGAGGATAAAATATTCATGATCTCCCATATTATTTTTCTACGTGAAGTGGAGTTTTGATGATATAGGGTAGTATTGACCAATTTCTAATACTGAAACAGCTCCAGTCCCCAAACCTAGGTACATCCAAATAACTAAGAACCCAATGTGATTTACCTCGTAACACCAAAGATACAAACAAGCACGATAAGGATGCAATGCAAGAGGGTAGTATAGGGTATAACATAATGAATATTCGATCTTCCTCGAAGGCCCCACCTCAATATCAAAGTTCGGCCCCTCCCTAAGACCCTATCTCAATATCAAAATTTGGGCCCCTATTAAAATAATGGATATTGAGGACCTCCGGTAAGGTACTTATATCATCAAAAGTTATACAAGGTGACCCCATCATAGCTAGAACATGTGTCTATATAAATATAAGTAGGAAGGTCATAGTCTAATCGAATATGAGAAAACAGCTAGATACCACCCCGTGGTCATGGAAATTATCTTCATAAGAAAAAATATTTGAGGTTAAGTCTATCAAAAGGAACCATTTTATTTGATTACTTACTTCTTTCACAGTACCAACTCCTTGTCCCACCCTCCACTTAATCAATTCAAGTCACCAGTCGGCATACATGCTCATAATATAAGTAATTACCCAGATAACATCTCCACAATACCAAGACGTACCAAAATCCCAAAATAACACATGAAGATCCCACAATACATAAATAACTACCAAACATCACCTCTAGGGTCCAAGAGCCACTTTAACAGGCAATACAGTGATATAATTGTCCAAAAACCAACAATAACTCAAAAAAGGGTCATAACCATAGATATAACTTTCTTTTATGAACTCCACTGGTCGTTCATGGATTATAGGGGCTTTCCATTGTATATAAATACACTTTTGTATTAGACATTATTTACTCAAAAGGGACATCAAACCTAGAAAGACAACTCAAAACGTAGCCATTTACCAGAAATATATGTATAGTCCCATCTAAAGAAAACTAATTGGTAGCCTACTTGGATGCAAACGAAGTACATGGATACAAGTTATTCCTTAGAACGAAAAAAAAGAAAAAGAAATCCATGCTTACTATAAGAAGGAAATGGGAGGAGACTCATGCATGGGCATTTTATTCAAAAACCCAATCATGCATTCCAGGTTTTGATGCCCTTATGTTATCCTATCTTAATTGCAACAATTCCCCTGTTCAACAAAAGTTGTATTTGTATACAATAATGGTACAAAAGCTAGAATGGAAGCTCGAAGCCCAAAATCCTCAACAAATTTCGAACAAGCCCAAAACTATCAAATTCATAACATACAAGTCAATATGGGAAAAATCAAACCCATATTTCCATATGAAATATCAAGTTAAAAAGTAGGCTAGCAACAGGACCGTGGTACCCATGGTCCAGAAAATAAAAATAAAATTATTGGGAGGTAGGCTTCATCCTTGGAACAAGTGGTTAGAATTTAAGCTCAAATAGAACATAATAAGATCCTTAATTATCTATAAAATGTTATGTAAAAAAGAGGTAAATTAAGTAATTTGATGCGGAAATCAACAAAACAAAAAACCAAAAAATGTTGGAAAAAACACTCAAAAATAATTTCCCAACTATCCAACTACAATACCCAGTGATATACTACACCTTACACCTTCAATTAAGCTATATAAAATATTTATAGTGAAAAAAGTAAAGGGGGAAATGAGCTAAATCACAACTAAAAATGGTCTTATATAGGCCCAGCCCTAGGCCTTTGCGATTGTAGTTGGCCTGTCGTGAATGTGTAGGGAACACTGGACCAGACTTTCAGGATCATAGCCAGTTCATCACAAATGCGATGAAGGCTGGTCTGAGTCTATGTTGCCCTTTGTGATCACGACCACCCCTATCATGATTGTAGAGAAAAATTCATATTCTACATCACGAGCACAATCAGGGTATCATGAACATGGAGAACAAGTATTATTGTTCAGCATGAAGGTGACCCAAGTGTTAATAAAGTGAAGAACAACCTAGACCTGTACTTTTAACAGCAAAACGGTTATTTTAGCTAAGTCTCAAAACCTCTCGTGAGACTTTGAGGTTATTTTAATATTATCTTCAAGATTTCAGTGGCCTTGATCCTAAGATAATGATTCCCATGTCTCAAATCAATCTTTGAAAATATGGTAGTTCCTTAATGCTAATCAATGTATGCCAAAGGATCTTATTGTAACCTTGTTTAATTGTCTATAATTAAGACACATATGCAGAGTCCAGATTCTTTTCTCTATGAAAAAACTGGAGCACCCTATGGTGATACACTAGGATGGATAAACCCTCTGGAAAGCAAATCCAGGAGACATATGATATGGGGAAATAAAAATAGGTTTTGTTCCCGAATAAACCTCTAAAGAAAATTCAATATTTATCTCAGGTGGTATTCCATGTAGATCAACAGTAAATACATCAACAAAATTACAAACAACAAACACAATTGTAGGGGAAGGAGGATCAACATAAATATCTTAAATATGAGACAAATAACCAAGACACCTTATAGATATAATCCCATGGCCCTGAAGATGACCAACCACCCAAATTGGGGAGTGTCTAGTGTGGTATACCACACCGTCGAGGTATGCCATAAAAAACTATGTAATGGTCTTAGAGTGGTAGTCCATGCCCAGTACAATGTTAAAATTCAGCATATTGAGCATAATAAAATCAATCTGTGTGTCATACTCCCATATCGTCATTACACAAGATCTATACACATGATTCACAACTAAAAACTAGCCTAATGGAGTGGCTACACTCAGGAAATAGGTAAAGGTTGACAAGTCATACCTAATCGAGAGGAAAGGTACACAGAGGCATAATAAAGAGTAGATCATAGATTAAATAAATGTAAAGTCCGTTATCCACAAATAACCAACATACCATTAATAATTGCATTAGAGGACTCTCCCCTCCCCTCCCACCTGCTCTACTCCTTTATCCCTTCATTAATCTCCCTGAGTTGTTGGCTTTCCACCTCTAGTTGGTGGAAAACTGACTAAAAGGATTGTTCTAGTCAGGCTTCTGGATGTGTAGCCCCAGACCAGATGAATCTCTGGCAATGTGAACCCTCTCACCCACAATCAAAACAACACACTAGATATTGGTTCCTAGTTCTATGGGGATAGTACCTAGAATAATTCCCATGGTCACCACACTAAAAACACCCATCTCATTCCCTAGCACAACTGGTAATGCACCACCATGGCTACCTTGGCCCTGAGAACCCAAAGTTAAGCCCCTAGAAGGCTGAGTACCCTGGTGTCTATTGGCTGCAAAGGAGATGCCTGAAATTGTCTACTAGACTTACTCTAATGATATCTATGCTGATATTATGAACCTCTACTTCCATTGCCTAAAACAATCCCCTGATTACATTGACTCTTATCACTTCCCTTTTGGGCCTTAGATTACTCTATAATGTGGGCATGATATGATATGTCTAACAATGACTTCCCCTCTATAACCCTTCTCTCCATAGAAATATGGAGCTCTAGTCTTAACCAATATGCAACACGGTAGATCCACTCCTTTCCTAAAGGTAAATAATTGTTGCATGTATAGATGACTCAATGAATCTGTCTTCATACACTATAATAGTCATATACCCCTATTGTATTCTATTTAAATGGGTAAGAAGCCTCTCTGTAATGAACCACATGATCAGTTGCTTCCCCTCCTTCTTTTTCTATCTTTAGAGCCTCATGTGAGCTTCCTCAAGTCATTTATGACCTGCTGGTATTGATAGTTTGGTTCCCTAAAAGTTCTGTTGCATGCTCTCTCAGTTCCCTTATTTTGAAGGATTAACCTTGAAATAGTAAAACTTGAGAGTGAATTTTTAGTAAATAATCTCATTGACATTTTATTTAGATCTGAAAAGTTGACTTTGATCTTGTTGGATATTTAGTTTAAGTACTAGGATTTTATTATTTATTGTTAGTTATTTTGAGGAAATCCAGTTCAGCCAAAGTTCAATTTGGAGTCTGGGATGAATTTTTGTGATCAGTGTGCTAGATTGGAATTTTTACACTTCCACAGATCTAGAATGTTGAATTTGATCTTCTAGGGTTATTGGCAAACTTCCCAATATTTCCATGTTCATTTTAAAGGTCTGTGTGAATTTTAAAGTGCTGGCCTCCTTTTGTTAGGCTTGGGTTGGGGGTTCTTTTTGAGTAAACGACATACATTTGTTATTTTATTGATTCCATTGAATCTATAACATGTTTTTCATGAAAATTACATATTTGGTTTGTTTCTACTAGACCCCATTTAAATTCCAATCCCTTGTTTGGATTATCTGTTGTTTAGAACTTTTTGCAAAAATAGTTGTAAATGAGATTTAAAAAATCTCTTTTTCTTTTTTAGTCACGCCGTCGGCACCGTGATCACTCTGGTTTAGGTTCGGGGTAGTTAGCACGATTGCACTGAGGCTTTGTGATTGTGCTAGTTCAGTTTAGGGGCCTTGGGCAAGATCGTGCTAGGTTACTGTTATCATACTCAGTCTCACCCAGGCTTATATATTATTGTTTCCTTGAATTTTTAGTCATCTAAACTTATATTTCCTTCTTCTAAATCAAGTTCTTGTCTCAAAATTCTTTCCTCAAATAGTGTAATTATCATTAATGTAAGTTCGGAAGGCATTCCCTCGTATCAATTCATCGTTCTAGGTAAGTTCTCACCTTCTTCTTCTTCTTTGAACCTTGGTGGAAGTGGAATTAATGATTATTTTTTATTTCTTGACTTAAATGAGGTGTTATTATTGGCTTTCATCTTGTATTGTTTTGGTGGACCTTAGGGTTTTGGATGTAAGTTTTCTTCTTAGTTTTCAGGTGCTTTTCCATGCGCATTTTCGTGTAGTAATTCATTAAATATTTCTTTCATCTTACATAACTTTTCTTGGCTATTTTCCCATTTGGGGTCGGGTTTACCTCAAAATTGAACCATGTGTTCCTTATGCTGAGGCCTGCCTCTCAGTATTTCTGGTTTTATTTTTTCCAGATTTGAGGACTACGAACCCACTTTTAGGCTTGATTTATGACTCAATTGCAATTGGAAATATGGTATCGTTCTTTACCTTTTACCCCTAGATTACATTTGTGATAATTTCAAGTTGTTTTGGGCTTTTCATGGAGCTTTAGGCTATTTCTATGCACTTTACGAGGTATTTTACTAGCGTCCTGGTAGGCTAGGCTTACTTACCATTTAGAATGAGTTGTGTAGAGTATTTAGTGATTTTTTCTAGTTGTTGGATGGTTTTTAGGTTGGTAGCTCTTCTCTACTAGTATTCTTGTAATTCTAATAATTCTACGGATCCAGTGAAAGACATAGTGGGCTTTGGATTGTAGACTAATAATTTCTACCATTTTTGGAGCAACCTTACACTTTAGAAATTGTGTTGGACCTTATTATGATCTTGGGAGAGATGTTTTCTTAGATTATTTCCTTTGTATGATCTTAGATGATACCAAGAACTATTAATCTGTGTTGTATTACTTAAGGGCATGCATTGCGCTATTGGCTTATGTTGAGGTTATTTGGTGGGACACAATGTTTTTGTGAGATAGTAAAGGATTAATGATACTGAAGGTTGGTATTCCTAACTAAATGTAACCATAAATTAGTTTTCTATAACTAAATTTCCATGACCACAACGTGGTATGGAGCTATTTTCATAATATAAGACCGAACTAGGATTTTCTTTATCTATATGTATCATTGTGGTCGTAGTATGGATGTGGGACCTCCTATGGTTAGTCCTAAGTGTTATATTACAGTTGGTACCTCCCGTGTTATCCATGAGTTGTATATTTTAGGCAGGACCTACCATGCATAGTTGAGATTTGTCTTTCAGAGGTAGGACCTCCCTTGCTTTAGATGAGATATATTGTTCGAATATGGGACTTACCAGGTTAGGCAGAGATACCTTTCTATTATACTTTAATTATACCCCCTTGCATTCATACCTATGGATTATTTTTATCCTTTGGCCTTATGAGGGAGGTCACATTCGGCACGTTGGGTCTTTAGATGCTCTGGATGTTTCTATCAGAGTGAAAGAATGTCAAGTATGTTATATTTGTTTTGTTCCCTATTTGTACCTAGTGGTCTTATAGGGGGACTTTTAGGTTGTATCTTTTATTTACATACCTTTTCTATCTTAGTTACTGTGTTCGTTATCCCTTACCTTGTTATTATTTATGCTCATATGGAGCCCAATTAAGCTTCCAGTATTCGATTCTCAATGTTATACAGTAGATGGTTATTCTATGGGAAAAAAGTAAATAGACTTACTTTCTTAGAATATTTATTTTTCCTCCATTGCTCCTAGTCATTTTCCTTTATATGCTCTTTGTTTTCTTAATTTTGTTAGTTATTCCTATTTACTTACTCTAATGACCTGTTTTACTTTCCTCGCCTTTACTTACATATACTTTATTTAGCCCAGTCAACTTATGATTTGTGTGATCATGTGGACTAGATTGTTGTTAGTCAAAGACTACAATGAGCTTTTGGCGTACAGGATAATCGTGTCTTCCTCCTATTGATGCCTGCTTCTTTTTGTTCCCAGCAGGCTATGTCCTAGTTTGTATTAGTAGGAGATGGCATATTTTGTATATTTTCTTTTGGATACTCTGATATGTAGCTCTATATGTAATTAAAACCAAGTTTTGGATAGGTTATTTTATGTATATGTTCAGTTATTGATCCTATTTACTGTTTTTACTTCTTATTAATAGTTGAGAGTTGTTATGGCCCAGTGCTTATTGCTCCAGGATGTAAAGGTAGTATGTTTCCTATCGGTGTATTGTAGGAACCATCATGACTTGAGTTTGGGTCGTGACAAAGTGGTATTATATCTTATGTTCACCAATATCTTTGTCATTGGAGTAAGTACGTAGTAGAGTCCTGTGAATTGATACGTAAACATCTATATCCAATTTTTGTGAGGCTATAGGGTACCTTAGGAAAGCTTTCATATCTTTGTTCTTATTATGCATTGACATTCGTATGATTTCTAGAAAGACTCACTTTGGCTTCATTCTTTCTCAAATGGTATGTTCCGAAGATTCATTCGTAGATAGAGACCTCCCCAAAATATCAAGAGGGAATAGTGGGGGATAATCAACTGATTGGAGCCCTCCAAGCTTCTTCTAAGCCACCATAATTGTGGTAGACCCACCAATACAGTCGTAGACTGTTCCTGCACTTATGTTATATGTTACATAACCACCGCCTGCCATTATCAGAGATATGTTATGAAAGATGTTAATATGTTTGGTGGGATACCAAAAAGGTACCACAAACTTCAATCCATGGAGCGGTGTAGGGTGCTCCACCTCCCCCAGTATCTACAGCTCTAGTAACACCACCTATTCAT
This sequence comes from Withania somnifera, assembly GCA_039654485.1. Classification (NCBI taxonomy): domain Eukaryota; kingdom Viridiplantae; phylum Streptophyta; class Magnoliopsida; order Solanales; family Solanaceae; genus Withania; species Withania somnifera. Next base: position 7,060 of record JBDJHY010836745.1, on the reverse strand, counting down.
CCTGTGGCATTGGTTCAGACTACTACTGCATCTACTTCAATTCCAGCTCTGAGTATTCCAACCACTAAGGTGAGGAAGATATTGTACCACTTCTTCAAGATAGCACTAGATAGGTTTTCAGGGGAAGAAGGGTAGGACTCTTATGATTTCATCATAGCCTATAAACAGAGGTTGAGGAAGTTTGATCTATTAAACACAAATGGTATTTATTTCACAACCTATATACTTGAGGGACCCTCTAGGCAGTAATGGATAGGGCACAGAGATCGTAGGACACATGGCTCACCCTTGTTAATATGGAGTCAGTTTAGAGAGGCCTTCATGGCCAAGTACATTCCTAGGAGTGCACGAGAGTTTCTATGGGTTCAGTTTTCAGACTTTCATTAGGGTGTAATAACTGTTACTATGTATTAGTCCTGATATACTAAATTGTCTGGGAATGTCGAGGAGTTATTTCCTACTGAGAGTAAGAGGATTTACCACTTTGCATATGGTTTGAGACTTGACCTCCATAGGAATATAGAGTAGATGTTAGTACTGAAGAAGAGTTCTCTTGATATTGCTAATTATGCTAGTAAGATAGATCACAATGATTATGGGGCCTAAGGGGGAAGTGGTAAGCGATAACACCACCAGTGCGGCTTTTCTGGTTCCCGATTAGTCTTCAGGGATTACAATGGTGGTAGGGGATATTAGTAAGATTATCTCATTCTAGAAGAAATTACCATGTTTCACTTCAGAATTCAATTGTGGGGCAGAGTAGTCAGCCCTCTAGTGGCTCGGGTTCAAGTTTTCATGGTCATTATGAGGGTTCTAGCAGTCATGCCAAGGGCTAAGATAGTTGATTTTAGTGCGGTGATCATGGTCACACCAGAGATTGTCCTAGGGGGACTAGGGTTGGTGAACTACATCCGTAGTTTTATTATAGTGAGATGGGTTATATTTCCAGAGATTGCCCTCAGGGTAGGGTTGCACAAACAATTTCTTACTTGTACAACCTTCATAGACAGTCCCACAGGGTAGAGGTGGCCATACCGTAGCTTAGGGAGGAGGGGGAAGAGGATAGAGAGGTACATCTAGGTGTAGAGGAGGTGCGAAGTAGTTCAGGGAGCATCGTCAACCTTATGCCATCATATATAGAGCCGAGGCTGAGGCATCAAATGATGTTGTGACTGGTATGTTACTTATTTATAGGCATCCAAATGTAGCTTTATTTGAGACTTGATCTACTTTTTCATATGTGTCTATGTATTTTGATGCTCGTTTGGGTATGCCTAGTGAGCCATTATCTATGTCTTTGAGTGTAGCTACCCCCAGGAGAGTCCCTAGTTGTGTATTGGGTATATAAATCTTGTGTGACTATTCAAGGGTGTAGCATCGTACTGATTTGATTATGTTAGATGTGTTATATTTTGAAGTTATTTTGGGAATGGACCAATTATCTCCTCACCATACGGTCCTATATTTTTATGCCAAGACCTTAACCTTTTTCGTGCCTAGTATACCCCAGTGGTGTGGAAGGGTCCTACTAGCCATTCCTCGGTTCTAATCATGTCTTGTCTTGAGGCCGTAGGCTTATCTTTAGGTGTTTCCTATCTTATTTTTCTTATATTAGATATGTTAGTGATGATACTCCCTCGACGGAGTTCGTGCCTATTTTTCATGAGTTTTTGGATATTTTTCCTATGGATTTCTACCCTTCCACCCAAGTAAGACATTGAGTTTTCTATAGAGGTTGAGCCGGGCACCAGGCCTGTTTTTATTGCGCCATATCATATTGCCCTCGTTGATCTTCTTGATTTTAATCTTCAACTATAAGATCCTTTTGGTAAAGGATTTATCCATCCTAGTATATCTCTTTGGGGTGCTTTGATTTTGTTTGTCAAGAAGAAGGACGGGAGTATGCGTATGTGTATTGATTATAGGTAGCTGAACAAAGTGAATATTAAGAACAAGTATACCCTTCTATGCATTGATGATTTTTTTGACTAGCTACAGGGTGTCACCATGCTTTCTAAGATTTACTTCAGATTTCGTTACCATTAGTTGAGGATTTGGGATGAGGACATCCCGATGACAGCTTTCCAAATGATATATGGGCATTATGAGTTTATGGTAATGTTATTTGGGTTGACTTATGCCCCTGTAACTTTCATGTACTTTGATAACTCGAGTGTTTAGGCCTTATCTAGACTTGTTTAAGATCATATTCAAAGATGACATATTGGTATACTCTATGAGTCTAGCGCAACATGAGGAGCACCTAAGGTTAGTGCTTCAAACTTAGAGGACTGACACGATATATGCCAAGTTCTCAAGGTGTAAGTTTTTGTTGGAGTCGGTGGCATTCTTGGGTCATTTGGTGTGTGGTGGTAGTATTAGTATTGATCCAGCTAAGGTTACTGCAGATCATGATTGGCCTTGTCCTACTAATCCTACAGATATCTATAGATTCCTTGGTTTAGCTAGATACTATCACTAATTTGTTCTAGGTTTCTCATCCATTGCCGATTCTTTGACTAGTTGACATGGAAGGATGTTTCCTTACAATGGTCAGTTGAGTGTGAATCTATATTTTTGAGGCTTAAGGAGTTGATGACTACCTCTATTAGCATTACAAAAATAATAATAGTAAAGTAGATAAGATAGATAGCAAAGAAATTCAGTCGGTGTAATAATAACCTCAGGATATGGAAAGGAAGCATATAGTAAGTAGACACATACATAAATAAGCCCACAAGGTAAGGACGATCAGTAAGTAACATTCTACAACTAGAACTAACAGTATATAAATCAGTAAAAGCAAGTGTAACCCTTCCAAACTACCATAAGAATGGAAGAGTACACAGAAGTCGTGCTCACCCATCCAGCATCCCATACTACTGGAGAGTACATAAACAAAACAAGTGCGACAAAAGTAACCATAAACACAATGATTCTTAGTTCCTTTGTAAACTCCTCCTCTGATACCATAAGGCCCAACAATCAAGACTAATGGAAGGGCTTCCCTGAATGCCTCTACTAGACCACAGACCCCTCATCCAGTGTGTTCTTCCCTAGAACGGCAGGGTCCATCGAGGTATGCCAATGGTGCACAATAACCCTAACATCATGGAAATCCTGACAGATCAACATCACAGAGCCTCAGGCTCATATCCCTACAATGCCTCTATATAGAGGTAACACCGTACCATAAGTACCGGCAACTAAGTACTAAAAGTATCCATATATAAAGGGAACAAATTCCTGAATCAACAAGGTGAAGTAGTATGAAAAGTTTGTACTCACTGTTGAAGCAAAGTCAGGCTCAAGTGCCAGCATGGTAGTAAATGATGGTACTCAGTGCCAAAGTGTGAAGCCTAGTCTAAAATAAGTAAAAGAGGTATATCGGGTACTCGGCCCGTAGCCAAGTCTAAAACAAGTAGGAAATCCTATTATGTTACTATTATTATCAAAAATGTCCCATTTAATTATGGTTTTAGCCATTTTAGTCATATTATACGCAAACTGGCATCAAAGGCCTAATAGTGTCAGAAAAAAGGTGATACTAACCCCCCCAAATTCACCCTTAGAAACCAAACCTCATGTCTTTCACATTGTATGAATGCAGAAATACAAGAAAGATATATAGCTAACTGACGCCCTATATAGACTCATCTAAACTACAACTAGCAATACAAGACAATATCCAAAACTCAAGGATGAAACCCCAAATCCAACCCATGCATCAGTGTCCTACTACTTCTAGTGTCACCCTACGACCATCATAAGGCCAATACTATGTCAAAGGCATCGTATTACACCGACACTATCAGAAAGAAAGAGATGAATAAGAATAGAAGAGGTGGTCAAGGGTCACTCCATCGACCTAGGATTCCCAACCCACGAATTCTATTCAGCGCAATTATATAAGATATGTCCCCAGAGTAAGCCCAAGAAGACTACCTGTTATCCGACGAATACTACGATGCAACTCATGAACACCAGTTCGACTGACGTCAAATGACCTCGGGAAGCCTTGAAATTTATAAATTATGAATTTACAATTTAATATAAGTCCAACGATATAAATTATACTAAATTCCAAACTAGGCCAAAAATCGGGCCTAAAATATCCCGAGGGACCCGCTAACCAGATCTAGAAACAAATTTCTCCTTGGATTTCTCGGTACTACCAAGAAATCATGCTCCAAAAATAAGCATAATTTTAGTAAGGGAAGGCCCTCAAAATTCCTGGATAAAAAGATAAATCAAGCACAATAATTTACATAATTTATGATAAAGGATCGTAGAATTACATACCCAAACGCGAATGCAAAGCCGACTACGGAGTGGAGTCAAGCTCAATGAACCAATTGTAGTTAATAATCAGATGAAAATGTGAAAATCTACAAGAATTATGAAGGTTGATCAAAGCTCTTTAATGGTGGAAGATCACCATTTTAAAGGGATTTAAAGGAAGCAAAGCTTACTTA
>JBDJHY010836637.1:0-15100 GCA_039654485.1 Withania somnifera | reverse complement strand
AAAGGCACTTGGTATGATTGACCATACTGTCCATATGAGGGTCATATGGGTTGTATGGTTGGTCGTGCCTCTAACTTTGCAAATTTATTTGGCTAGATGTAAACTTGATGAGTGATTTTATGAGTCATATGGGTCTTCCATAGTTCATATGCCCAGTCGTATGGGTTCATATTCCCGAAGTTTCAACATGATTCCAAATGGCTTGTAGTTTAACAACTTTTAAATTGTAATTCATCGAATTCACTTTGTATTGATTTTACAATAGTATGGGTGATTTACTCAAATTGTACATCTTAATACATGATGAGTTTGACAAATTAAAATTCCCAAAAGATGGTATAAGCAGATATATTTTCATTGATTTCACAAGGTGTACATGACCCTCACATCCATATTGAGCACAAACCTGGGCTACTCAAACTTCGCCCAGTGTCTTAATGATATTATGGTTGGTTAGCATGCAAACTAATTTATAAGTCATTGATGATGTGTAATGAAATCGTAATTCCTGAATTCTCAGAGGGTGCATGGAACCTGGACCAAAATATTATCCAATTTCGATAATTTAGATAGATATTTATATAGATGAACCATTTTTTATTTGATTAAGATTATAAGCTTCCATCAATGCAATACGAACACAAATAAATCAATTTTCTTAGCATACCCACATACTAAATATACAATACATCATAAATTCTATCTAAGACCAAATTCCCACCAAAATACATCAATATTTTATAGATATCCTAAACCTAACCCATCAACCACACTCTAAAATATATGCAAGCATATTAAACAACACTTACTTTGATTTGATAGAGATTAAACTGAATCGGGAAGATGATATACGTAGTGACTAGTGAGGTAACAAAAATTCTTGATCTAAAATTGATTTTTGAATCAGCGGGTACTATGAATTTAAGTGAAAATGGAGGACAAATAGATTAGTAGAAAAATGGAGGACTGATTCTAGGAAACTTGGAGTTATGAAAGTTGGAGGGAATTAGAATCCTTGAAATTGAAGTAACCAACCCTTTTTAGAGAAAAAGGGTTTAAACCCCCTTTTGAATCAATTTAAGGGTCGAACGGGTCGGTGGGTCAAAATCCAGGTTGGGTCATATTAAATAACTCACCCAAGAGTCACGACAAGGGGTATGAGATGTTATTGATTTGAATGGCTCGTATGGTTGTCTCTTAGAGGTTTATAGGAGAAAACTACTTACTTGAGGGCCACGACCAATTATACGGGACATATCAGGAGCATATGATTTGTAGGTATGGTTGTATGTCCATGAAAAAAATTTTTGTTCAACTTAGACTAGTCGTCCCATGGTCCATATGGCTCCCTTACGGTCCATGCATGGGTATATGGAGTGAGTTGTTGTCGTTTCTTGCATTATTTTATCCACCAATGTACCTACACCCATGAACAAACTATTACCTTATAAAAATAAAATTCCTAACTACTACATTTACATGTCTTGGGTTGCCTCCCAACCAGTGCTTTATTTAGTATTGAGGTACGAAAAAAGATCCTCAACTACTCCGATTTCATCGAGTTGAGCTCCTCAACAACTCTAACCTCCTTCGAGGCTCCCATATATAGTTTGACACATTTTCAATTCACTTTGAACTTGTTACCATTTTCCATTGCAAGATCAATTTCACCATGAGGGAACACATTTTTCAGGGTGAAAGGTCAAGACTTCCAAACATCAACTAACATAAAAATAAGTGAAGCCTAGAATTGAATAGTAGAATCAAATCACTAGAACTGAAAGTTCTTTTCTTGGTCTTCCTATCATGGTACAATTTTATTCCTTCTTTATACAATGCAACATTCTTATAATTTTTTAGAGTAAGCTCATCAATTTCGTTAAGATGATCAAGCCACAAATCGTAGGCTTTCTTCCAATCTAAATTCAATCTTTTCAAGGCCCATATAGCCTTGAACTCAAACTCTATAGGTAAATGGCATGACTTCTCATAAACAAGAACAGGTTGGACATTCCAATGGGCATCTAGTAAGTTGTGTGGTACATCCATAAGAATTATCAAGCCTCCTAGACCAATCCTTTCTACCACTATTGATAGTCTTCTCAATGATGGTCTTTATCTCTTAGTTAGAGACCTCAACTTTCCCACTAGTTTGGGGATGCTATGGTTTTTCCACTTTGTGTTTCACCTCATAATTTCAACCAAAGAACTAAAAATTTGGTTGCAAAAGTGAGAGCCTTCATCACTGATGATAGCTCTAGGAGTACTGAATCTTGTAAAAATGTTCATTACAAAAAAGAGGTAATACTCTTACCATAATCGTGTCGAAGTACCAAAGCGTCCACCAATTTAGTGATATAATCAATAACCACAAAATTGTACCTTATGCCATGCAAACTCACAAACAGGCCCATGAACTCAATATCCCATACATCGAATAGCTCACCTTCCAAAATTGGGATAAGCAGAAGCTCATGCTTCCTAGAGATCCCTTTATGCCTTTGGAAATGATCATAGGACTTCACAAGATCTCATGCATCCTTTTAAAATGTAGCCCAATAATACCCACATTGAAATACCTTACATATAGTTCAAATTCTTCTATGGTGACCCCTATAAATGATGCATGGAAAGCCTCTAATATGCTCATCATCTCTACTTATGGGATACATCTCTAAATAATATTGTCAGCACACACCTTAAAGAGATAGGGATTATCCCAAAAGTAATGCCTCACCTCATAGAGAAACTTCCTCTTTTTATTTAATTTTTATCTCCTTGAGCACAATGTCGGAGGCCAGGAAATTAGCAAAGTTTCCATACCAAGAAATTAGATCCTGTGAAGTGACTAAAAGTTTCTTTAAAGGATTCATCAATATCAAGCTCATCAGATATAGAATTACCATACTCCAACCTAAAAAGATGATCAATAACTTGGTTATCAGATTTCTTTCTATCAAACACCCCTAAGTCGAATTCTTGAAGCAATAATATCTACTAAATTAATTTTTAGGTTTGCAGCTCTCTTTGTCATCAAATACATCAAGGTTGAGTGATCATTTTGTATTATCACTTTAGTATTCAATATCTATACACATAACTTTTCGAAGGCATACACCATGGCTAATAATTCCTGCCGAATTACTATATATTTCTTTTGGGACAAATTCATGACTTACTTGTATAATAAATAAGAGGGAGCATTTTATCTCTATTATGTCCTAGGACTGCTCCTTGTGCCACTCTTCTAGCATCACACATTACTTCAAATGGAAATGAACAATCCGCAACTATGATAGAGGTTTACATAAGTTTCTCCTTTAGGCACTCAAAAACCCTCAAACACAATTCATCAAACAAAAATTTAACCTCCTTTTCTAAAAGCTTGTGCATTGGGTATGAAATTTTAGAAAATTCCATGATGAACCATCTACAAAATCCAGCATATAAAATTTTTTCATATATCTTTGAAAAACAATAGAGGTGGAAACGTGTCTGTACTATCCACTTTAGCTTTATCCACTTCAATGCCTTAGCAGAAACTTTGTGCTCAAGAAAAATACCTTTGCGGACCATGAAGTAACACTTCTCCCAATTAAAACTAGGTTCGCCTGCTTGCGTATTTCCAATACACTGGATAGATGAGCCATAATATCATCAAACGAGTCATCCACATCTGATAAGTCATTCATAAATACCTCAATAAGATCTTCCACCATATCTCTAAAGATTGACATCATATAGCACTAAAAAGATGTAAACGCATTGCAAAGCCCGAATGGCATCCAATGGAATGCAAATTTATCATATGGATATACGGAAATGGTTTTTTCCAGGTCCTCCAATGCAATGAGGATCTGGTTGTGTTCTAAGTAGCTGTCCAAATAGCAATACCACCCACTCCCTACTAGTCTATATAACATCTGGTCTATAAATAGGGGAATTGGTATTTTTGTGTCCGTGCATTGAGCTTTTTATATTCCATACACATTTTCCTCCTAGTTACTGGCCTCATCAGTATAAGCACGTTACTCTTATTTGGGATGACTATAATTTTCCCTTTCTTTGGCACATATTGTACACATCTAAATCACTTACTATCGTTGGTCAGATAGACTAACCTAGCATCTAACAACTTAATGATATCATTATTGACCACCTATTCATAGGCGGGTTCAAATGTCTTCGATTTTGACAATAGGGATATTATTATGTTTCATCTAGATCTTATCTATGAAAAAATCATATAGAATTCTAATGATACCTTCTATGGACCATGGAATAACCCTCTGGAATCTCCTCAAGAGTAAAATGAGATCCTCAATATGCGACTCTCTCAAATGCACTTCAACTATAATCGGTAGTATGTTCCCATCTTTGATAAATACATAGCACAAATAGGAGGGAAGAGCTATCAATTCCAGCACAGGTGGCTCCACCATAGATGGTTTAGCCGAGTCAGCTCTATTCTTAAAATCCAAATCCAATTGCTTAGGAGCATAGTAGAATGGCCCCAGGCTATTTAGTGCTTGATCCACCTTTGAAAAACCTATCAACGAAATATGCACCTAATTTTATCATTATAGATGCCAAAGTCTAAACAATGAATACCTCCTCACTAGGAGCAACGACTAACACTTCAAGCTTATTGATAGTATCAATAAATGAGACAACTTTGAGATTACTTGGATAATTCATTGTACTTAGACATTGAATGTGACCTCTTAATCATTAATTTGGAACTTTAACTCCCTTCTTTCTATGTCTATAATACTCTTCCCGTGGGTAAGAATGGTTGCCTAAGTATTATGTGCCCCTCAATATCAACTTTGCAGTCTAAGATAACAAAGTCTACTGAAATATAAAGGTTTCCACCTTGACCAATACATCATGTAGAATCCCAATGGGCTTCTTCACTATGTGATCTTCTACAAGTAGTTTCATTATTGTCAATCTAGGGCTATCAAGCCCAACTTATTATACACAGCAAGTAGCATCAACTTAATGCGAGCACCCAGATCACATAGTGCTTAGGAAAATATAAATACTCTAATTGTGTAGAGAATTATGAATGCACTGGGTACACCTTCTTCTGAACAAGAAAACATAAAGAAATATTACTGCAGTGGTGTAAGTTATCATCTAGCTCAAATGACATACTTCTCTTCTTTGTAATAAGATCCTTCATGACTTTTTAATACCCAGGAATTTTCTCCGACATCTCTACCAACAAAATATTAAGGGACAATTGTCTCAGCATGCTCAGAAACTTATGGAATTTCGCATCTTCCACTATTTTTTTCAGGTACTATTGGAAGAGTGGATCAGGCATAGGCAAGATCAATTTTCTAAACAATTTTACTTCCCCTTGGTATTAGCTTCATCATTATTTACAAGAAGCCTCTAAGAAATATCACTCTTCTCTATTAAATTCTATTTTGAAAAATCTTTAGTCTTTCTTACCACCCTCAACTTCTACCTCTGCATCCTTATCAACATTTACATTAGGTCTTGGTGGATCAATAGTCAACTTGCCACTCCTAGTAGTAATGGATAGACAATGACCATAATTCCTACAATTGGATACGGTATTACTCTGTAAAGTCTCTTTTTGCCTCTGATTGAAAGTAGAAAAAAGTTGGCCCAACTGTGTCTCAAAATTGTTTAATGGTTATAGAATGTGAATCAACTAGTAGTATGATGTTGGTAAGGTCACCTCGGATGTATTTGATCCCCTTGTTGTAGGACTTGGCCCGCTTTAATGGTTACTCAAGCATCTCCTCTTTTCATGACCCAAAATCCCAAGTCGTGATAGAACCTTCCTTAATCCACCTACATAGGTAAGACAATACATATCTATAAGGGTAATGTGTAAAGTAATAAATCAGTGAGAAGAAAAGAAGGTACAACTAAAAATCCCACTATAAAACTACCAAAAAACTAGTGTCACTATGTAAAATCCTCTAAATACAATACATACAGAATAAAAAGATAAGTCTCAAAAGTCTAGGATCATCAAATAGATTCTAATACATGGATAAAAGAGTTTGGGTATCTGCGAGATGAAAAAAAACTACCTCAACTCTATGACAACTTGAGCCTTGGACTAATCTGCACTAGACTCTACACCTACGCAAGTGTAGAAAATCAAGAGAGTGAGTACCAAATAATTAATGGGTACCAAGCAAGTATCCATGGGTCGAAACTAAAACAAAAACAATAAAGAACAACTAACTGCTCAAATCATCTCAACAACATTCCTCTAGACTTTGAGCTATAAATTAGCACAACACCAGTAGTTTATAATGAAATGTAAAGCAGATACAGGGCATATGGATGATATCAATAATAAACACAAAGAACATAACTCATAATGAAACAACAAAAACAAAAGCTCTTCAATAACTAAAACCATGTCCATGTAGGGATTATATCCATAAGTTATTACCACACAACTCAGGTAACAGTATTGGACTCATACCAAGTGTTTTATCCCATCCTTATCCAATTTGGAGGCGACCTCCCTCTCGAGTCTATTTCACAACTCAAGTGAATTTCCTAGTCACTGTGTCAACGTCTCATAGGTGGAGTCATTAGAACCCAATTACTATTCATCCCATATGTTCAGCTGTAATGGAAAGGTTACACCTGACGCAACCAAGGAGCAAACTCGTGGAATGGACACTAATAAGAATAAGCCAAGATAGAAATTTAATAATATCAATCTCATCCATTTTATTATATTGGATTTATCTAGATCCATTAGGAATCACAACATCACTATAGATAGCAACTAAATATGAAAAATCAATAACACAACAATGGATACAAGTCATCCTACCAAGACATGTTCACAAAGCATGGAGCCAAATGATGGAAACAATCATTGTTTATGCATTGTAATTCCATAAGGTGTAATGTACTCATCTACCAATACATGTACTATTCCAAAATCACACATCATCCCCGTCACTATATATCACATGTTTATACCTTTTACCTCACTGGAATTCGGACGTCAAACATGCTTTCTCATACCAAATATCATTAATCTTACCTCGTTGGAATCATACATCAGCCATGGTCTTTTATATCAAATAGCATAACTTTTACCATACCGGTATCATAGGTCATCTATGGTCTATAACATTACTTTTACATTTATCTTGGTCGTATACATTTCATATGCTTCCCAGACATACCTCTTAATAAATATACAAATACATGTAAATGGAGGGCATGCCATATGCATAACATAATAAGGGAATTATTATCCAATGCATAACCAAGGCCACTCAAGGATTGCATGAAAAAGAGGAATCAAGTAAAGTCCAAGTAAAACATTCAAAGAGTACAAATCAAAATAGAAGTAATTCATGGTAAGTAGGTCAGCAAGCCCCCACACGAGGAAATTAATCAACTACAATATCAAAATAATTCAAGCAAGGCCTCTCACGGGCAAAATCACAAGTAAGGAGCAAATAGAATATATGATAGAACATATGGGCATCATAAGTCCATAACAATCCTTACTAAATTAGATATAATAAAGTAATGAAACACTTACCCATTATTATTCCTTGGTTTTAACCCTGCATGCTTGACTCTAAAGCATAAGCAAACATCTATCACTACTGCACATGGGCACCCCTTTGTAATCCCCATTACTCCCAATTTTAAGTAAATAATATACAACATAAAATTCTACATCGATTTATAATAGGGTCGAGCCTTAACTTGCCTGAAGAAAATGAGAGAATAAGCCTTTCCCTTGTGTTGAGCCTCCAACTCAGCAAAACCTAATCAAATAAGACATATGCATAAGAAATTATGAACTTTGATACCTAGATAAATGTAACTATAGCTGAGGTAATAATACCAATCAAAATGGTTCTGGAGGCCCGCAAACTCGAAACTCCAAACAAAAGGTACAAAAATTTTACCCACATCATAAAGAACTAATACCCCAAATTTGGAGCTAAGACTAGCAAGAAATTGGTTAGAATTGAAGGATTAATGTGAAGAATCTACTTGAATACATAGGATTTTTTGAATAAAATTTGAAGAAATTATAGTAGAAACTTGTTAATAACTAAAGGGTAAATGAAGAAGTGTTGTTTCCAACAACTCCTAATATCACATGAAAGGTACAAGTATTGTAAATGGAGTATTTTCAAGTTTGAAGTTTGGATAATTATAAAATAGTGGAAAATTCATATTTGAAGGGAATTTATACACTCAGGGATATCTCTACTTCAAAGGAAGGGGTCGCAAGTGCAGACAGCAACTCACAGGTGCAAAGAGCCTGATCCATGACTTCCATTATAGGTGTGATAGAAGGATTGCATGTGCAAGCTCGGCCTTGTGTACAAGGTTTTACAGGTGAGACATGCACCATAAGCCACTACACCAATAACATCACAGCTATAAATTCCTTCTAAAAGATGGCTAGAAATGTATCTAGAAAATAATTCAGACAACCCATATATTCTACCTTATATAATACATTACGGACTCAATAGAATCATCAAAATTCAAATTTGAGGACTTCTTGACCCGATACTTGCCAAGGTTACAAAAAATGGAAACTTTACCTAAAAGGTGAATTTTCCTTTGAAACCTCCAGAAAATATATCACACCTTCGTCTAGACCAAAAATGACCTCCCAAATTCAACAGAATCAACAAAATTCAAATATGAGCATTCAATGATCGAATGTTGTCCAAAATCAAAGTTTTGCTTTAAAACTCTACTTTATCCCATCAAATGAGCTAAAGTCAACATGAAGAGTCTAAAACTAAAAAAGAAGGTCCACCAAGACCAATTTCAATATTCCAAAGATTGTAGAACTGACAAAAATCCATTACGAGACTAAAAATACTAAATGAGGTCTAAAGCCATCCATTTCAATAGAAAGGTTTCTAAAAACTGAAAAATCATCAAATTTCACAACTTTTAGCTCCAATCTCAATCATACTCATAAAAGGAATAAATATAACTCATGGAAACTATAAAAAATTATAAAATGATATTTTTACAAAACAAACAAAAATGAACTGTAGGTTCGTTACACCTCCACTCTGGAAGATGCACTTGAATCTATATATCTACCCTTAGGGGGTACATAAAATCCCCTCTCTCTGTGCTATCATCCCTCCGATAATTATATTTTTAATCATTTATCTAATATTCACCCTTGCTCCAATCATCACGATCTTTATAGTTCTAACCTTGGTTACCAGTACCTTGGTAAGCCCTTATATAATTCACAATGTTTGCCTGTTCATGAGTATAAACTAACTGTCAACTTAAACAACACATAAACAACAAAGAAAAGTAGAATTAGGAAATACAACTATAACTAAAGAAAAATACTATTAGAATACTTCAAGTTGTATTCCATGCCAAAAGCTACACCTCTTTTCAGAAGCTTAAATCAAATATTTTCAAATATAGAACCAAAAAAAGAGGGTTGGGGTCGATCCCACAGGAAATAAATGGAAACATGTCTACTAGAACACTTAGTTATAGTATGCATTTCTGAAATAAAACAATACTAAAAGTAATTTGGGGTTTGTTTATAGTAGTTTTAATGTATAATAGAAATAAGTTAGAAAGTTATTTATGTTGTAATCAATTATGATGAAGACACTAGGACTGTGTTCCCTATGACCTCTTAAATCCATAGGTGTACATAGTGCTAGCATGCAAAATCTAGTATGTTTATTCCATCTAAATGATGTTAGGCTGTATTACATGACTTTACACATATCATTGCCAGGTCTCAAAGTGCACCCCATACTAACCCCTATTCTTGATCTCAGATTTGCCAGGTCTTAATCTTATTAGATGGTTCCTCAATCTCCATTGTAGTTTCTTTTCCTAATCTCTTCACTCTTCTGAGCAAGTAAAGAATATCGGTAGGTTCTTAACATTGGCCACAAAAAGAAAGTAATCACATTGAAAAAACCTACAATACATGCATGAAACCATTCAATAAACACCTATTGTACCTAAACCTACTTTGTTAATCCATAATTGTTCCCACAACCCTATTTGTGGTGGTTTCGCTATGCATGATTATACTATTATCACAAATATTTGATGAATAATTCATAATAATAGTACTTAAGATGTTTGATTAGAAATTTGTAACAATTGAGATGGAATATCAATACTTGATTCACAAAAAAAAAAAAGATGAATATTGTGTTTATTCTTAAATATAGAAATGCTCTAAAACATACATACAAAAAGTGTATATGGTGCACAACTAAAACTATAACCCTCAATTAAAGTATATAGACACGAAAATCAAATCCCATATCAAATAGTAAAACTAAAGTCGGGTTAGGTAAATATCTAATGGTATAAACCACATGGTTACACCATTGTCCATACAGGGGCTCGTGCCATCCACACTTGTAAAACTCAAAATACAAGTCCAATACTACGAGCACCATCATGGCTGATGGGTCTTTTGTACAACTCGTTCAAGGCCTCATACCAATTTACTTTGAATTTTAACTTCATGTAGTCAATATTCCTTACCATGACTGTTGGCACAAACCGTGCAAGCTCGCCATGATCCATATACCTCTTTGTACAAAATGTCTTGGAAATTTCCTTCTTCTCCAATTTCTTTCTTGTGGTCTGCGGATATTTTTAACAAGCATATGTATGTATTGTTTCCTTAGAAAATGATCCGTACATGTCTCCATATAAGATTCCTTTGAAATTTCTACTTTTTCCTCAAAAGTTGTTGCTCACCCCAGTACTTTTCCTACGAACAAACCTAAAATATTTGCTAATAAAGAATGACTCGTGCAGTTGTCCATACTTCTGAATGTTAATTTTATTATTTTGTCTCCAAGATTTCCAGAATCCTCAATACTTCTCTCATGATCTACCCTAAGGCCTGTGCCTATGATGCATAGTCCGTACGGGTGCTCATTAGCCTATACTTTCCCATTTTTTATCTTTAGCCTCCTATTTTTTTTTTTTTTTTTTTTGAAACTCAAATTCCCTGGAAGAACTGAACAAAGTATATTATATTTATAAAATATCTCTTAAGAACAATCAAAATTCCTTTTTTTAAGGTGTTGATAGTGTTTAAAATTCTCGACACATCACTTTACTGCCACCTATACCAAAGGTCTGACCACTTCTTCCAGACTGTAATCTACCTCGACCTCTAGATGGAGGCACTTTTTCTCTAGCCAGTACCTGAAAGGTTGATTGTGAAGACCTCTATCAAGAGTATTGGTAGTCCTTCTATAAATAACCTAAATTGCCATAAGTCAAATAGGCTTGAGGAACCAAAGTATGTTGAGAAAAACCAAAGGCATTTGATTGTCCACCATGGTACGAAATTCCCTAAGAATACCCTGTCGAGATACCTCACCCTAAGAACCGCTCTCTGAAGCCAACATGGATGCTTGAGTCTGTGTGGTGGGGTGGGTGGAAAGTCTTCCTGAAAAAGCCTCTACAATGAAATAAAGTACTCAAAAACTGACATCATGAACGAGGACTCTTACTTCTCACCTCTATGAACTCCTCTCTCTCTCTTTCTCTCCATAAGCTCTTTCTTATTACCATCCTTAACCATTTCTTAAAAAGATGGTTCCTATTTACCTACTCTAAACACAACAACCTGGAGGGTTTAAGTCAAACCCAACACAAAAATATAAGTCCTTTCACCTAGATCTATAAAAAGTGACCTAGCATTTATAGATAAAGCAAAAAAATGGGTCTCGTACTTTTCTATGGACATATCACCCTGTACTAATTTCTCAATACTTTGTCTTCTCTCCTTCATCACGCTCCAAGGGACATGTCTATCATAAAATGAATGTGCAAGAACCTCTCAGGTAACCAGAGGAGATATTACTGGTGTATCCCTTAAGTAAGACTGCCACCACTAAAGGGATAATCCATAAAATGAAAAGTGGTATAGAGAACTCCATATGAGTCTACAAACCTCAAACTGTAAAGTAGCTCACGATAATTATCCAAGAACTTATGTGCCTCCTTAGCTCACCTATCTTGAAACTACGGAGGATCCATCTTCCTAAAATTCTCATACCGTCATTACTCCTCATAAAAAAAATGCTACTCAAATCACTCTCAGGGCTCCTACACCTGGTAACTATACTCTATTATCTCTTTGAACCTCATGCAAAACTAGATTCTATTGTTGGTATGGGGTCTGTCCCCATTAAGATCTACAACCCTGGGGTGTGCTAGTCAAACCCTTACACTCTCCAACACATATAACACCCATAACAAAGTGTCCTAAAGAATTTGTAAAGCAGTAATATCTAGGCTTGCCTACCCCACCTCAACATGAGCCTCAGGCTTGGGGAAAGTTTTTCTGCCTTATACCTTCCCTGGTGCGGCACCTTAGGATTTACCAAGGCCCTTTCCTATAGATCATCCCCATACTCAATCTGACATATTACTAATTACAATGGAGATATCCCACCTATAGCAAAAGATGTAATCCTTTCCATCTGTTACAAAACAAACCACATCTCAGAACAAAAATGTAAAAATCATGCAGAATGTAATAAAAGAATAAAATAGGAGATTTCCTAAAAGTTCCATAGCCTATCTAAGATAAGCAAAGAACATTTATGCATTAATCTGTGAGACACTACTAAACTTTGTCTTGTAGACTGTGAGACCTAAGAACCTATAGATCTGATACCAACTTTTCATGACGCAAAGTCTAGTTGTGATGGAGCCTGTCAGAACCTACCTAGACAAGTAAGTATATTGAAAACTAAAATGGGTAAATATGAAAAATAATAAGTCATTAAGAAGAAGAGAAGGTACAATATAAAAATTAAACCTAATAACCAAATCTCAAAACCATATGACATGATGTTCAAGCCTATACTAAATAAATACTATCCAGGAAAAATTTATATAAGTCTGAAAATTGTCTACACCCTTAAATATAACACAGACCAAAAAATATAAAAGAGTTTATGGCATCTTCTGGATGACAAGGTAACTACCTCAACACTCCAAATCTCAAACCATAGACCTGATCTAGGAAATGATAAATCAAGTTGTACCGAGTTCTTCACCTACACAGATATAGAAAGTAAGAGAGTGAGTATCAAAATAAATTTTTGGGTACTCAACAAGATAAAAAGAGCTCTAAAAATAGTGGTGAAGGGAGTGAAAAATAGATACTCTGACTGTAGGGATCAATTGATAGACATTTTTCACGAGAACCCACTATCTTAATACACAAACCATAATCCTCTGAAATATAAACTGTAGTCAAATTATATACCAGCAGAATATAATAATAATAATAATAAGAGTACAGGGCATAGGGTGATATGACACTAAATAATATAACTATAAAAGTTTAACAAAATCTAAATATCAAAGCTAACTAATATGCCATCAGAATAAATCATCAATACTAATATCAAGCATTTTATAATTCTGACTTGTTCAAGGTTATCTATTTAAACTCATTATCGATAAGAACTTAATCATGACTTAATTCAACATTATTTTTAATTTAATTCCAAGATAATAAAGATTATCTCATCATAATCAACTCTTAAGAATTTAATATAATCCCATCAACATAATAATTAAGGAAAATCAATATCAACATCAATGAATGTAACAGATAATCAATATCATACATGATCACGGATTATGAAATCAATCGTGTACATAGGTCAATGTATGTGAAATTCATTGCAATTCCATGTAATATGATGAATTTCTATCACAATGTAAGTAGACAACACCTATAGGAATAATCAACTCATATACCTCCCGTCACCTTATAACCCTAACATAAACCTCGACAAGCTAGTAAGAATTAGGTAATGTATTATCTTATAATTATATCATACTGGAACGTTATCCCATCCAATAAAATAATAATCCTCTTTTTATTTCTTTTTAATATATACATCTCGGACCTTTCCTTTCAAATCGTATCATAATATGCCGCATAAACCATATTCCATCGCAATGCTCAATATGAGTCAATGAATGTGAAACACCATATGTAAATCATTTAAAAAGAGGCAATACCACTCAATCACTCAAAATTCCACTTAGGAGAACACTAACAAAGAGGAATTATATCAATTTAACTAAAGCCACTCAATGGTATGAAATCAAATAAGGAGGATATCAGTTTCAAATAACCATATTGTTGTATCAAGGCCATAAAAATATCTCAATTCCATGGGAAAAATTTAATAATCAATAACTTAATAGTCATTGTTATTCCTTTATTTTAAATTGCACATGCTTGACTCTAGTATTCAGGTGAATACTCATCACTTCACCCACACGGATAACCCCAAGTAGTCTCCATTACTATCCATTTCAATAAAATAACATTCAAGAACCTCCACTTGCTTTAGAAGTGAAGAAAACAATCAAACATGGGCCTTTCATTTGTATAAAGCCTTTGAATTTGTATAACCTAGTAAAATAGAGATTTTTCATAAGAAACCATTAAGAAAAGTACCCAACTAAGTCAAAAATTTGCCCTAAAAATTCAAGTCCAAAACCCATATTCAAATTTTAATAAACATCACAAAATTCAAGTTATCGATGCTTTGGGAAGTTCAAATATCTATGTTAATCAAAAATCAATTTCAATTTGATAATAAATATTCCAATTTATCAATTAGAAGCTTGCATTTAAAAACCCAAAGTTGAACATACAAAAACCAATAATTAAGAATGATAATTATATTTATAGAATCGAAAATAGTAAGTAGTTGGATGAATACAAAGAGCTTTAATATTTGAAAACATAATCTCCAAAGATAAAATTCTTCTAAAGGTAATTTTAGAGGGTTTTAAAATGCCAAACACCAGTAACTTTAAACACGCCTCGTATTCCAAAGAGTAAGTGGAAGGGTTCTAGGGGTTCTTATCCTAGTAGAGTGATTTCCTTCCTTTGTGACCATGGGATGATTTTTCATGACCCAAAATCTTAAGTCATAAGGCCACCTACCTCAAATCACTTGGAAATATAATCCTACTATAATGGCCCTCTAGGCCATATCTATGGTTCCCATTATTTCTTTACATGTAAGAGCCT
>JBDJHY010836527.1:0-14169 GCA_039654485.1 Withania somnifera | reverse complement strand
TGGGTTTTGTTTTGACGTAGCAGGGCCATGTCATAGCATATGCATTAAGGCAACTGAAGGATCATGAGCACAACTACCCTACCCATGACTTGGAGTTGGTGGCGATAGTTTTTGTGCTCAAAATCTAGAGGCATATCAATATGGGGTTCACTGCGAGGTATTAAAAGATCAGTGCATCTAGCAATATATTCTAAGTCAGAAGGAGCTTAACTTGATGTAGTAGAGTTGGGTTGAGCTCCTTAAGGACTACGACTTAACTATTTTCTACCATCCAGGCAGGGCTAATATGGTTGCCGATTCCTTAAGACGGAAGGTGGTGAGTAACGGTAGCCTAGCCGTAGTACCTATTTTTGAGAGACCACTAGCTTGGGATGTGTAGTTCTTTGCTAGCTTGATGGTTAGGTTGGATCTTTCAGTGCCAGAGTGAGTTATTGCCTACATTATGCCTAGTTTATCCTTGATTGATCAGATTCGACCACGGCAACGTGAGGACCTGCTTCTAGTGTAGTTGAGTAAGTGGGTCCTGTCGAGTGATTTTGATTGGGCAAGGGTTGATGCTGATGGTGTGCTATGGGTTCACGTCCACTTTGCTATTTGGAGGGTTGGTAACTTTATTCTAACTCTACTATATGAGGATCACTGCTCCAGGTACTCTATTCATCTGAGTGTGCTGAGGATGTATCGCGACTTGAAGCAGCATTACTAGTGGCGGGGTATGAGGAGGTCTATAGCGTCCTTTGCGTTTGATGTTTTAAATGTCAACAAGTAAAGTTTGAACACTAGAGGTCAGGCGGTACGATTAAAGGACTCCCTATTCTAGAGTAGAAGTGTGACCGGATCAGGTGGACTTTATTACAGGCCTTCCCCATACCTCTAGAGGGTTTGATTGCATATGGGTTTTTATAGATCGGCTGACTAAGTTAGCTCACTTTTTATCGATTCATGTGACTTGGGATGCAGACAGGTTACTTGAGTTATATGTTTATGAGATAGTTAGACTGTATGGGGTACTATGGTGTACCGGTATCTATCATTTCCGATTGGGGCTTATAGTTTACCTCGTGACTTTGGAGGGCATTTCAACGAGAGCTAGGTACAGTGGTAGATCTGAGCACAACGTTTTATCTATACACAGATAGGTGTTCGAGAGGACCATCCAGGTATTTTAGGATATGTTGCATGCATGTGTTTTTGAGTGTAGAGGTAGTTGGGATAGACACTTAGCCTTAGCGTAGTTTTCATATAATAATAGCTAGCACTCCAGTATTCAGATGGCACTATTTGGGGTCTTATATGGCAGGCATTAAAGATCGCCCATTGGTTGGTCTAGTGGTGGTAAGGTTCAACTTCATAGTTTTGCTTGGCTCTATGATACTACAGATCAGGTCAGACTTATTCAAGATAGACTACGAGCAGTGCAAACTAGGTTGAAGTCCAACGCAGATCATAGGTTTTGACCCATTGAGTTCATTATTAGAGACTTGGTTTTCCTTAGAGTCTCGCCCATAAAGAGCGTTATGCATTTTGGTAGATGGGGCAAGCTTATCCCCCGGTTCATTCGTCCTTACGAGGTATTACAGAGAGTTGGGGATGTTGCATACAGACTTACCTTGCCACTTGAGTTAGCCATTGTCCATTCAGTTTTCCATGTATCGATACTCTATTGCTATGTACCGGACCTGTCTTATATCCTTTGTCAAGAGAATGTACAGATCGACAACACTCTGACCTATATTGAGGAGCCTGAGGATATTATACATAGAGATGTGAGGTAGCTTAGGTCCCGGAGTTTCCAGTTGCGAAGCTTCGTTGGGCACATTGATAGTTGGGAAGACTACCAGGGAGACAACACGGGATATGCGGGCCCAATTTCCATATTTGTTTGAGCCTTTAGGTAGTATTCTTTCCTTGAGTTTCGAGGGAGAAAGTCCTTTTTAGTGATGGATGTTGTAATGACTCGCTCGGTTATTTCCTTGCCTTCTTCCTTTTTCCTATAATTAGAGCCATTTGGTATTTTCCTTAAGTCGTTCATGACTTGCTGGGACCAGTATCTAGGTGCCCTAGTGACTCATTTCCTCATTATCTTAGTTTCCCTATTTTGAAGTTTCAAGTTTTAAAATAGTAAAACTAGAGAGTGAATAGTGGTAAGCATGCTCAATATCAATTTCTGACAATTTCGTTAGCTCCAGGATATCGACTTTATTCTAGATGGACTTTAAGTCCATGTCTAGGACCCTTGTATTTTGAGTTTTGGTTGTGCTGCAAAGTGTTGGCCCAAATTGCTTGGGTTGGGTTGTGGCCCCTACCCCAGCATAATTCATACGATTTATCTCTCCCTAAGCTTGTTCTTGGACCACGATCCCCCAAGCTAAGGCTACATACAGGTGTATTTAGCTTAGATCTCCAAGCTGCTAGGCCCGTCCCAGCCCAGAATTACCTGTTAATGAGCTTTATTATTCATATATTGGCCCTCAAATTTGTGAACTGTATAATTATGGATGACGTTGGCCGTGTTAGAGCTCCAAACTCACTAGGCATGCACTTCGGAGGTTCTTGCCAGTGTCGAGTAAGGCTAGGCTTATTTTTATAGTACAAACAGAGTTGATATTGATATTATTATGCTTATGGTGTTTCTAGCAGTGTGGGCTAGGTTTCTTAGGTTGATC
This sequence comes from Withania somnifera, assembly GCA_039654485.1. Lineage (NCBI taxonomy): Eukaryota > Viridiplantae > Streptophyta > Magnoliopsida > Solanales > Solanaceae > Withania > Withania somnifera. The sequence continues at coordinate 11,503 of JBDJHY010836527.1, read as the reverse complement.
TCATCTTCATTGCTAATAGTCACTATGGACTTTAGGGGCCTGTTAACGGGGCGTAGAGGGAAAATGGATATGCTATCCACCCTGTGGAGGCCAATGACCTTGATAGTCCTCTTAGTTAATTAGTTATATCAGCTTATACGCAACGAGTGTGGTTAGATGAGCTCTTAGCTAGTGGCCTTTGGCCGATCTTAGATTGTGGTCACCTTTCACCTCGGGCGATAATTAACTTACGTTTACTGCTGCAATATTACATATATCTATATTCACTATTTAGCTATGGAACCTTGGCACTACACTGAGACTCTCATTATGTATTAATGTATTAAAATGTATGGATATAAAAGGGTTGGTCCCTCAAGGGTGTTGATAATGATGCAGACAGGGGGTGTGCATATGGTGTTGATATTGACGCAAATAGGGGTGTACGTCTGGTATTGATATTGACATTGACAGGAGGTGTGCGTACGGTGTTGATATTGACACTGATAGGGGGTGTGCGTCCGGTGGTAATGTTGGCACTGACAAGGGGTGTGTTCCCAATACTGACTAGGTGTGTGTTCCCATGTTTGCTATTGTTTTTATTATACCTTCTGCGTGCCTATGTATTTCCTAGGTATGGTGTGTGCTCACTAGGCTTAAGGGGGGAGTCATGGTGGTTTTGCTATACTGTTTGTGCCTATCGATGGGATGGGGCACCAAGTAGGTTATACTATGTTGGGTGTACTTTTCGGTGGTACGGGACACTGATAGGTTCTTGTGTGTTTACTTATTTTTTGCTTTTATTAGTACCTTTCTATTCAATCTTTTTTATGGTTCTTGCATTCATGGAATCATGGTTAGTGAGATTGGACTGGGCCGGAGTATAGGTATGTTCCTTTACCTTGTTATGGATTTCAGATTTAGGACCTTGTAGTTGCATCTATCATGTCTAGCCCCTGTATTTTACACTAGTACTTCCTATATCTTTCTCTTCTGTCGATTATTAGCTTATCTTTTTCCTTATTATTTATATTCTATTACTGACCTATTTTACTTCCCCGCATATTATTTTTAAACCATTTGGCCGACGATGTCTGCTGGTAACTTTATTTGTACTAATGCTGCATATTTGTACCTATCTCATGGTGTAGATAGAGGCAGGGGTTATCAGTGTAGCGGTGGTCATGCGGAGTAGATCCAGTTGACCTCGAAGATTGGGGTGAGCTTTGTCGTTCGAGCTAACCTTGGTTTCCGTCACTTGTCTTGTTTTATGTTTGTGCATAGCAGGCCCTATATAGTATTACCGTTAGGGAAGACTTTGTATTTTGTATCTTTCGTTTATCCAGTATAGTAGCTCCATATGCCACTGACACCAGGTTTTGGGATTCGAGTTTTCTATGATGTTCTTATTGAATTTTTTTATTATGTATTGGTTGTGCTTTCCTTTGCTGCTTTGGTTATTTTGAGAGTTTATAGCCCATTACACGTAGCTCCAGGTTGTAGGGTTAGTCTTGTCTACAAGAGGGTTGTAGACGCCATCATGACCTGAGATTTTGGTCGTGAGATTTATATCACAGTTTTGGAGATCTATTCCGCGGGACTTAGGTACTGAGGTTCATTTGGGCACTGCTTCTCATTTACAGACCAACGGTCTGTATGACCGTACCATTCAAGTATTGGAGGATATGATGATGGATTGTGTGATAGACATTGGTGGTGCTTGGTATCAACACGTAGCTATGGAAGATTTTTCTTATAATAATAGCTTCACTCCAGCATTGAGATTGCACCATTAGAGGCATTGTATTATAGGCGGTGTAGATCGCCCATTGGGTGGTTTGATGGTTTTGATGCTAGAGTCAAGTCTTTGGATTTGTTACCTGATTCCCTTTTTTAGGTTTGATTGATTCAGGATAGATTGAGGGTAGCATAGAGTAGGTAAAAGAGCTACTCTGATCATATGATTCGTGCCTTAGAGTTTGGGGTTGGTGATAGATTATTTCTGTGGGTATCTCCTATGAGCGGTGTGATGAGGATCGATAGGAGGGGAAAGCTTAGTCCTAGGTAAATTAGACCATTTGAGATCATGGAGAAAGTTGGTGATGTTGCCTAGAGGTTGGCCTTACCTCCTATGCTTTCAGTCATTCATCGGGTATTTCATGTTTCGATATTCCGGAGGTACATTCTCGATGAGTCTCATGTCATTCAGGAGGATTCAATGTAGCTGAATGATAGTTTTCCTTTTGTTGAACAACCTGTGAAAATTTTGGCTAAGGATGTTAGAAAGTGATGTCTAGGGGGATTCCGTAGTTAAGGTACGGTAAAGGCACCGTCTGATCAAAGAAGCAACTTGGGAAATCGAGAGTCAGATGTAGAAGTAGTATTCACAGCTATGTAAGACATCAGGTACTTTCTCTTCTTGTTTATTTCATGCTTTTATTTGACTGTTGGGGACGAAAGTCTTTTTAGTAGTGGATGTTGTAATGACCCTCATGCTCATTTATGAGAAATACATGACATTTTGCATTATAGAGCATTTCAGTAGCTACCCTAAGTCATTTATAACTTGCCGGGATTGGTAGTCCGATTCCCTGGCAGCTAAGTTGAGAAATATTTCAAATTGCCTGTTTTAGAGCCTGAAACTAACTGCTCATTAACTAAAGTCAACTTTTCCTAAACACGAGCTCGGAATTAAATTTTGAATAGTCCGTTAGCTCCGGAATGCTAAACAAAGTAACAATTGACCTTAAATTTATGTTTCAGAGTTTTTTTTTTTTTTTTGCAATTTATACTTATTTATGGATTTTAGTTAAGTTTAAGCCCTAATGTGGAGCTTGGTTAATATTTTGGTGTTCAGAGTGTGAGATCGGAACTCTGACTCTTTCATCAGCTCCAGAATGGTGAATTTAGGCTAGTTTGACCCTTGGTATGCTTCCCAAGGTATCCATGCTTGATTTAGGTTATTATACTGAAAGTTGGAAAATTACTCATTTTTACTAAGTCTTGGTTGGGGATCTTTATCGTTCCAACGACCTCTAATGTCAATATCCTTGATTCCACTGAGTCCGAAATATTTTTTTCACTCAAAATACATATTTAGTTTATTGCTGTTGGATTTCATTTCAATTTTGTGCCCTCATTTGATTATTCTACAGTTGTAGATTTTTTTGCAATAAGCACGATCGCGGAAAAAAAATTATTTAGGCTGATCGTACAAAAATTGAACAAACGCGCTCCATCATGGCCAGCTAAAATAGTAGAACCTCGACTGTTAAGTTTATTTTTAGCTCTTTTCTCATTTTCTCCTCTATTTATTGTGTGATTTCTGATGGGAAACTCCATAAAACTTCGTGGAAAATTTTTTGAAGATTTCCCACGTCTTCAACCACTATTAGTAAGTCTTGTTCTCCGTTTTAATCCTTGAAAGTTGAAGCCTTCCTCTATTAATGGCCATAATTGTCAAAACTAGAAGTGATCCTATTAAATTCATGTATTATTGGATAAAGTATTGTCTCTTGAGTTTATTTCACTCTGTAGTATTGTTACTTTACTGAATTTCTTCTTTTAATTTCAATAAAGATTGAATCTTTGTCCCCATTTTAATAAAACATTTCCAGGCTGTTTGAGCCCTTTCCCATACTCGAATTGTGCTCAATTTTGGAGCACTGTTTCCTAAAGACGATAGGAACCCCATGGTAATTTTTTTTTTTGATTTAGACAAGCGGGACCAATCGACCCCGTCCATAATTTAGTATAATTTTAAACTGTTAGACACATATTGATATATGAAATACGTTTACGTAAGTTTTAGAGCAATTGGAGATCGTTCAATACCAATCAGACTAATATTTATGAGCTAGTAGTGTTTTATCGTCGGTGATAGGTAGGCTCTGTTGGGCTCTCTTTGGGTCTATAACTTTAATAAATGTAATATGCATCCATAGGTTAGGTAGATAGGTTGTTATAGTAACCTTTTACCGTTCCTTCATCCACTTACATGTTCGATATATTTTTGCATCCGAATTTATATGGTGCATGTGACTTAGGAGTTGTCGAGCCATACCTGTGTAGGGCATAGTTAGTTGTTATTACATGATTATATATATGTGTGCTTATGTTTTGTGCATCCGTTGTATGAGAGATTGGGAATTTTGACTCAAATAAGAGTGCATTGGGGCTGGGCCAGTATCACCACACAATTATTAAGTTGAGGAGGCTAGAGACTAATGTTAATAAGAAAGATATAAATTAATAAATTAGAATATTCTAATAATAAAAATAATATAAGTAATAACCTTTCAATAGTTTTAGACTCGGCATTTTATCAAGCACCCGATAATACTATTTTTACTTGTTTTAGCCCAGGCTTTACATCCCAGCACTAGGAATTATCATTTGATCAATTAATGTTGGGACTTGAGACCGACTTCGTTCGACAATGAGTACATCCACTGGCACTTGAGTCCGTTGTTGTGTGAGAATAGGTAAAGCTTTTTAGACACTTGTCACACCTACTGGTGGTGGAGATTTGATGATACCTAATCTATTGAAGATATTTGTGACACCATTATATTAAGGTGTTGTACGTATGACCTGCCGAGTATGTCTTGGTTATATTGTTGATATGAGGCATGGGATGCCAGACTATGAGACCCTTGAGGCTCTGTGATTTGGGATGTGAGGTTATGAAAATGTTAGAGATCGTATGTGGTAAGACACCTCCATGGATGTTTCCCCAGGGCTTTAAGGACTCGGGGGGGGGGAGGATGTATAGGATGGAGTGGAGATATACTTGGAATATTTAGGGTAGCCTTCCATGGTTTTTGCCTGTTGGACCTATGGTTACCGGAGGAGAAACGTACGTAGGAATTGTTACTTCATGGTGTGTATTTTCTTTTCTGACACTTGTTTTCTTTAGTGTACCCTATGTTGATGCCTACCGGTAAGCATATTTTTGTGTACGCTATGCTTCTTTTTGGGGGACTTGACAACGTTTATATGCATTACTTTAGCACTGTTATTACTATTTAGACATTCTTCTTGGTTATCTGACATTTCATGTTATGTGGGATATTGTGCGTTATATTATTGTTCATTCTTTCATCCCTTACTTGAGGTTATCGGTATACAATCAATGTTCTCCTCCTGTCTTTTTTTGACTCCAGATTATTATTGTTATTATTCACATATACTATTGCATGAATTATTTGTACATTTTCCTTCATTGCCTAAAGTCGTAATATGTGATTAACCAGCGATATATGTTCTACTTGTTACTTGATTTCCATCTGAGTAGCTAGCTTCCATGACGTACTATTTGATTCTATGACCATACTTATTGTATTTTTTTATTTACTTATTTTATTATTATTATGTGCCTAGTGGACCCTCAAAGCCTGCTGAGTACTGGTTTCTTTGGCAGCTTGTACTCATACTACACTTTCCCATGTGCAGATTCAAGTATAGGTGCCAGACCTTGATTGACAGATCGTTGTTCATGCAGATTCTACTGATTTTAAAGACTCAGGGTGAGCATGGCATCAATATTTTTCGGCTTCTCTCCAGCATTTATTTTGATATCCATGTATTTTCAAAGATACATTTATATTAGGAATTTAATTCCTTGTTCTGTACTTAATGGTTTTGTATTACACTGATACCGAGTTTTAGACATTTTTTGATTCTTTATACTTCCTCTTTATTAATCTATTGTTTATTAAACTTGTTCTTTCCACATTTGATATAGTAGTCCTACGCTTCGTCTTTGGACTACCGGGTTGGTTCTCCTATTGGTGGTATAGTACATGCCATAATGATTCGAGTAATTGGGTCGTGACATAAGCTCCACCTCTTCCTAGAGCTATCGGATGTCGAGGTCCTATGTTTTGAATATATATACATATCTTGTAATATATATGTTGGTTCCTTATGCCAAATAGTTATTATATTTTTAAATACAGACTCTATAGATGCTTCTTAGATACGGTTTTACATTTGGGTTGTTGAGATATTAGCTATCTATGTTTTAATTTATGTAAGAAAATCTTGATGCCTATCCTAGTGCTTATTTATTTAAATATCAGCACGAGTCTGATTATTATGTTAGTTTCCCTCTTTCTATGGGCGTTAAATATTCAATATTAGAGCTTGATTCAAGTGTACTAGGGAGTCCACGGAGTCATATCTAGTACGACCTTTATTATGGGCTTGTTACATGCTAAATTTTTAATAAAGGGACTGCACAGGCATTTAGGAAACCAACCTTCCTTTATGATATAGTTAATGCAATAGAGTTATGTCAGAGAAACGTACTAGAAGAATGCTTTACTTATTTGTAATAGATATAATGTCAACTTAATAAAAGGATAAAGTTAAAACAAAGTTCACTATCAGTAGCACTTAACAGGAATCTAGTACAGAGAATTATTTAGTATTAGAGGGGTCAAACCAGGGACTAGGAGAGTTTTTCAACTCCTATGCTTCTAAGTCCTCATGTTCTTAGAACAGAGAGGGACTACTGGAGTTTATGCACCCCTAATAGCATCAATAGTAGTTTCTATACGTCTTTTACCACTACCAAGTGGCTCAAAGAAGGATCTTATAGGAGTCATACAGTTTCTGACCCAGTTAGTAGCATCTCAGGTCCAAGGATGGACTATGGATGAACATCACTATTTAGGGAAAGACTACTAGATCAAAAGTTCAAGATTTTTGAGAATGGATCCCATAGTATTTACAAAATTTAATGTGATGTTGTACCCTAAATAATTTATAGAAGAGATCAATAGAATCTTCAGGGTCATGTATATATCTTAGATCAAGGCTGTTGAATTGTCCTTTTAATAGATGAAAGATTTCTCCATATCATGGTATGATATTCGGGAAGATTCTAGGGTTCAAACGCTCCCCCAGTATTTTGGGAGAGTTCTCAAGGGCCTTTATGGAGAATGTTTTGCCATTGGAATATTGGTAAGTAGGGGTGGTTGATTTTTATTATTATGACAAAATAATCTTAGTGCTAAGGAGTACAACATGCATTTTTGTTAGTTTGCTAGATTTTTTCTAGGTATTGTCGGTACCTAAAGGGAGAGGATACATTGCTTTATGGGAGGTTTCGGAGACCATTTGATTGACGCTTATATAGTTGTTGCAATTAATAAAGATATGGATATTTCTAAATTGATGGCATATGCTCAAATGATAGAGGACCGCATAAGCGAGTGTAGAGAAAAGTATTAGAAAGAGAGTAGTGCAAGAGGGTTAGTATAACTAGCAATTCTTAGGGAAGTGATAGGGTTTCCTCCTATAGAGGGAAACCTGGGTGGTCTCAGCTCAGTCATCAAGACCTAGAAACGAAGCAGAGTTAGACTTGGACAACACCAGCACTCCACACTAGAGTATGCCCATTCTTGTTTAAGAGATTGTTTATATATATCTACTGCTTGTTATAGGTATGGAGTTAAGTGTCGTAAGATATGGAATTTACTAAGACTTAGTGTTGAGGGTAGAGTTGGTAGATCACCATTCACAGTATCTTCATGAGTATCCTCCTCCTCAGCACCACCTCTGCCTTATGATCCTCAGGCATAGGCAGACAGAGGTACTGGTAAAGGTTAAGGAAAAGATTTGAGTTTATGAGCTAGAACAAACTACATATATGCATTATTAGGGTGGCGGGACTTAGAGGCCTTACTAAATGTGGTTAAAGGTACCTTATTAATTTCCTCTAACGATTTTTTTCATTAACAGATCTAAGGGAAACCTTTTCATATGCTACTCATTATATTTCCAAGAAGTTTGGTATAGATCTAGAGTTATTACATGAAACATTTCAAGTATCAATCCATTAGTAGAGTCTATTATAGTGTAATGACTCTCATTGTCATTTATAAGAAATCGAAGACATTTTATATTCTAGAACATTACAATAGTTTCCCCAAATTATTTATTACTTGTTGTGATCTGTCGTTCGGTTCCCTGGCGGCTCAATTGAGAAATATCTTCAATTGCCTGTTTTAGAGCCTAAAACTAAATAGTTATTGAAGAAAGTCAACTTTCCTTTAAGACGAGCTTAGAATTAAATTATGATAGTTCCATTAGCTTCGAAATTCCAAACAAACTAGAGATTGACCTTAAGGTTGTGTTTCTGAGTTTTCGTTGCAGTTTCTGCTCATTTGTGAATTTTAGTTAAGTTTGAGGCCTAAGTTGGACTTTGAGTTGTATTTTGGTGTTCAAAGTGTCAGATCAGAATTTTGACTCTACCATTGGCTTCAGAATGGTGAATTTAGGCTACTTTGACCTTTTGTACGCTTCACAGGGTGTTCGTGCTCAATTTGAGTTGTTTTGTGGAAAGTTAGAAATTTCCTAGTTTTGGCTAAGTCGTGGTTGGGGGTTATTTTTGCTCAAACGACCCTCAATTTCAATTTTGTTGATTCCGTTTAGTACAAAATGTATTTTTTCACATAAAATACATATTTGGTTTGTCAAAATTGTACTCTGTTTAATTTTTGAAACCCTGGTTAAAATTTAGAAAAGTAGTTATTTTGATAGTGCAACTTTGACAGATAAAATCGGACACTCTGCCAAAAAATTGGCTAGACCTATTAATCAGGAAAATTGATAGATAAATTAGTAGGTGCTGATAAATCAGTTAATTGTCCAATAAATAAGTGACTGCCAGTGTAAGGGGTGCCAATTTATCTACACTTTTGGTCTGATAAATTGGTACCTGAGGGTATTTTCTTAAGTTTTTAACCTAATTTTAGGTTATTATTTCATACAATTTTCCCTTGTTTTCTCTCTAAAACTTGTACGAATTGTCTTGGAAACTTCCCTAAAATTTATAGAAAAGTTTGTTGCAGATCTTGTACGTCGTCCCCACCTTGGGTAAGTGATTTCATTCATTAAATTTCATAAAAGTTAGAGTTTTTCCTCCATTAATTATATCCGAAGTTATGTGGTAATTCCTTGCTCGATAGGGTTATTATTTATCGTAGTAACATTTCTTTTTCCAAATTCAATGTATAAATTCATAAAGGTCGATTCTTTAGCCCTTTTTATACTCAATCTTCTCCAGTCTATTCAAGGTTATATCCTTACTTGAATTATGCTCAATTTCAATTTTGGAGCACGGGTTCCTAGTAGCGTTGAGAACCCCGTGACTACGTTTATTTTTAATTTCGACGAGCGGGCCCCATAGGCCCAGTTGAGGTCCAGTTTTAGGCCCAGCCTGGAACTTAGCATAAATTATACCATTAGACTTTTATTGATATATGGAATAATTTTATGCAAGTTTCAGTGCGATATCATTCGGAGTAATATTTGCGATCTTGCAGTGCTTTATCGTCAGACGACAGTTAGGCTCCGTGGGACTATCTATTGGCTTATAGCTTTAATAATTGTACTAATAACATCGGTGGGTTGGTTATCTAGGTTGTTGTAGTAACCTTGTACCTTTATTTCATCCGTTTCTTTGTTGATATATATTTCGGTATCTAGATTTATATGGTGCCTGTGACTTAGGAGTTGTTTAGAGATATCTATGCAGGGCATAGGTAGTTGTATAAAATGATCATATATATATATATATGTATGTATATATATACTTTCTGATAGTTTGTGCATTCATGACACGAGAGGTTGGGCTGTTGGCTCCTATGAGAGTGTATTGGGGCTGGGCAAGTATCACCACCTAAGTATTGAGCCATATGGCTAGAGCTGGATTTTGTAATAATAACAGTTAAGGATAATGACCAATAAATTATAATAATATAATTATAATATAAGCAATAACATTTTAACTATTTTAGACTCGGCATTATATTGAGCATTCGGTAATAATATTTTTACTTATTTTAGCCCAAGATTTACACCCTGGCATCGAGAAATATCATTTGACTAATAAATGCTGCGACTTGCGATTGACCCCATTCAATAGAGAGTACAACCATTTCCACTTGAGTCCATCGTCATACGACAGTAAGTACAACTTTTCAAAACTAACACATACATTGGTTCAAAGGATTTTTGATACAGTTCCCTTAAGGACTTTTGGTGATACTATGATATACATGCATGGAACACCATGACTTGCTGAGTATGGCTTGGTGATATTATCAATATGAGACTTTTGTTGCTAGACTAAGAGACCCTTGAGGCTCTGAGATTTGGGATTTGAGGCTATGATGATGTTAGAGATTATAAGTAGTGATATACCTCCATGGACCTTACCTCTGGGCTACAACAACACAGAGGGGGGTATAGGATGGAGGAGAGATAGACCGGGAATATTTAGGGTAACCTTTCATGGGTTCTGCTTGCTAGGCTTATGGGTACCATAGGAGATGTGTACACAAGACTAATTAATTCATGTGATTGTATTTACTTTTTGCACTTGTCTTCTTCAGTCCATTCTAGCTGAATGTAAGGCCTACGATGAGCGTGTTTTTCTACGTACGTTGACTTCTTTCTAAGGGACTTGACAATATTTATATGCATTACTTTAGTACAATTATTACTACTTAGTTATTCTTACTGGTTATTGATATTTCGTGGTATGTGGGATATTGTGCAATATTTTATTGTTCATTCATTCATCCCTTATTTGAGGTTACCAGTATACCATCCATATTCTACTCCTATCTTCTTTTGACTCTTGATTATTATTATTATTCATATATACTGTTGCACGCATTCCAGGTACGTTTTCCTTCATTGCCTAAAGTCCTAATATGTGAGTAGCTTGGGATATATGGTCTATTTGTTACTTGATTTCTATTTGAGTAGCTAGCTTCCATGATGTTCTAATTTATTTTGTGACCATATTTATTGTCATTCATTATTTATTGTTTTTATTATTGTTATGTTCCTAATGGACCCTCAAAGCCTACTAGGTATGGGTTACTTCGGCAGCTTGTACTTATACTACACTTGCATATGTGTAGATCTGAGTACAGGTGCCCAAACATGATCACAGGCCGTTGTTCATGCAGACTATATTGATTTTCAAAGATTTAGAGTAAGCCTGGCATCCGACTTTTCTTGCTTGTCTTCAACATTGATTTGATTTTGATCTCCAAGTATTGTCGGAGATACAATTGTATTAGACTTTTTTAATCCTTATTATGTACTTAGTGGTTCGTATTACATTGATACTGGGTTTTGGGCATTTAATTTTGATTCTTTATACTTCTACGTTATTCATACATATACTATTTTTGAACTTTTGCCTTTCGCATTTGATATATTATGATGTTAGAAATTGTACGTGGTCACATACCTCCATAGACCTTACATATAGGCTACGACGGCACGGAGGGAGGTATGGGACGGAGGAGAGATATACCAGGAATATTTAGGGTAGCCTTCCATGGTTTCTTCCCGTTGGGCTTACGGGTCCTGGAGGAGATATGTACACAAGAATGGTTACTTCATGTGATTGTATTTACTTTCTGCACTTGTCTTCTTCAGTGAACTTTTGCTAAGATGTAAGGCCTATGGTGAGTATGTTTTTCTGTGTACATTG
>JBDJHY010836417.1:0-15100 GCA_039654485.1 Withania somnifera | reverse complement strand
AAATTCCTCACATTCAATACGAAAACACATTATACATTACGCAATTATTCTCTAACAGAGTAGATTTGTAAAAGGTATATAGCTTATAGGCAGGTAAATCTGCCTATGATCAACAAACCAAATATGTTAATTGCATGAAGATGATATTATGGACTTAACGAAACTGATAAAATAATGATTCAAGGTCTCACCTGAGAAATTCTAGTGTAGTAGTAACAAAAAACAAATCAAGAAAGGTTAGGCCAAACAAACCCTTGGAACATGAACCACCATTGTTACTAGACCAAAGTATGCATTCTGGATTCAATGGAACCATCAGAATTCAGTTCTAACTATGCTTTCTAGGAAATCACTCTCATGTTTCACTTTTATGAAGTTAGAACTCCAAAAGAGGATAACTAAGATATCAAACTAAAGAAATGCTAGGGATCTAATCTAACAATCCTAGCAAATCATAAATTGCACAACTGCTAGGAAGCTCGAAACACATCAATACCATAAAAACAAGAAGATGACCCCGAGGGTCACTAAAGACTACAAGTTATATTATGTGGTTTATTTCGGTTAAGAAAAAAATCCCCTTTTTCTCTTATTTGGATTGTTTAGATATTTCATTATTTCATCATGGCTTTATAGGTTAAGTGTTATTTTTAAATATGACACTACAATTTTGATAAGATCTTAACAATTTATAGCTTGATAAACTTAGCCATGACTAATACTTAATTTATAGCTTTGAGTATAACTCCTGAGATTTCTAGCATGATTCTTAATTATTCAGTTTTTTGGCATGTTTTATTGTAACTTGATAAAAAAGGTTTTTTTTTTATTTTAGACTTTCAGTTTCAGTCCTTGTTTCCTTTTAGCCATTATTATTATTGTTATTACCATATATATACAAGTGTATGGGTATATTCAAAGTATTGACCATATTTGGGTTGCATGCTCTTATCATGTTGATTCCAATAGACAGGGACAATCGTTCAACTATCAGATGCCTGATAGCTTCTAAGTACTAGTAGCAGTAGGGAGTCCTCATCTTTCAAGGACATCTTTATTATGAGTTTTCATACTTGATACTTATATTTTCATTCCACTTCTCTTATTAACTCTAGCTGAGTATTTGTCCCAGTAACTCCTCATGACAAGATTAGAAGGTTTTTATTTTTTTACCTTGTTGGTGTATTACTTGATTCCCATATAATCATATTATTTGTTCCAGTTAGTCTAGCCTATCACAACTTCTGTTCCACATAAATTATTCATGAGTTATAGTATACGTATGCTCCTAGGGTTAACTTAAGGTTACTCGTGACTCTTAAGCACTATGTTATGTCTAGGGGGTAACCTCGGGGCATGACAAGCTTGATATTAGAGCACTAGGTTTAATAGTCCTAGGATGTCTAAAAATCATGTTTAGTAGAGTCTTCTTTATATGTGTGAAACATGCGATACTTATAAAAGAGAGGTTATAAGGCGTATAGGAAAAGTATCCCATCTTTATTTTTTAATTTGTACAATAGAGTTTAACTTTATGAGTTTAAATATATTTCATGCTTTACATGTATGTTTTGGATAGTGCCTCTAAAGATATTTTAGATCACTATGCCACCACCAATAACATAGTGACTCTGTTTATTCTAGATCCTATGCACCCCATGTAGAACAAAAATCACTCGTTGCCAGACTTATCTAGAGGTTCCTACATCCCTAGTTCTACCTTCAAAGACTCAGACAACTTCACCTCAGAATGTGATTATTCTAGAGGTTTAGCTCTCTACTACCAAGGCTACCAATACTAAGTTCATAAAGTCCATTAGCATACTTATTCAATTGGTCACAACCCAGTCCTCTTAGTAAGCTTAGTTAGCCATCCACCCTATTTCTCGAGGTCCTTCATAAAGCTTTTGAGTTAGAAAATTTTTGAGGGTAAATACCTCCTAAATTTATAGGGTCTAAGGTTGGGGAAGACCCTAAATATTTTGTTGACTAGCTGTTGAAGATTTTCTGTGTAAGGGATCTTAAGTTCATCGAAGGCATTGAATTAGATTCTTACCAATTAAAGGGTGTTTCACATCTATGGTTTCATTAGTGGGAATAAGTTAGAGGTACTAATGTTACTCTTACAAAGCGAGATGACTTTTATAATGCCTTTCTTGATCAATTTCCCCTTGAGTTAAGAGAAATTAAGGCATATGAGTTTAGAAGACTGGGTAGTGCTTTATGAAAGTGAAAGAATATGGGATAACGTTCACACAGTTGTCTAGGTATGCTCATAATATAGCCATTGGTATGTGAGATAGAATAAAGAAATTATGGTAATGTCTAGCAAGTTAGTTAGGAGAGAATACAAGGTTACATTGCTTATTCCCGGCATGGACATATCTAGATTTATGGTTTATGTGCTGTGTTGAGGAGGATAAAGTGAAATACATGGAAGAGTACCAAAAAAAGAGAGCTAAGCCAGCCCCATAGGAGTCAGGCAACCAGAATTTGGTAGTAAGGGTTTCTTTAAGAAAAGATCATCTAGGCCTGTTCAATTATTAGCTAGTTCTCCAGCTCCCCAAACCAGGAAAGATCGTATATTCAGAAACCTTGCCTTACCATCTTAAAAGAGTGTTTCCAAGAGTTATTCTATCCCCATTTGTGACAAGTGTGGATGGTGTCACCCTTTTGATAGTATTTTAGGAAAGATAGTTATTTCAAATGTGGCTAGCTAGGACACATAATGAGGGATTACCCTAATTCCCGAAGAGGTAATGGAGGCAATGGAGCTTAGACATCTCAGTCAGCACCAGTAGTACTAGAAGCTCCTCCAATAGACCATAAAGTTACATGGCAGATACCTTTAGCAGTTCAGAAACCTAATTTCATAATAGAGTTTATGCACTTGGAACCCAGGATTCAGAAGGGTCTTCAAGTGTTGTCACAGGTATGTTACAAGCTTAATAACTTTATATTTATGAATTAATTTGTCTATGGGATACTCTTTCCTTTATTACTTATTATGTTTTATGTAAGTTCAGAGTCAGTCTCTAACCATTTAAAGAATCTTTCCCAATTTCCATCCCATTCAGTTATTCTATGATTACAAGATGAGTCTACCTGTAGTATCAAGTCTCAGTCCTCCATAAAATTAGCCTAGATCACTTAGTAGAACTCAGTATGTTATACTTTGATGTCATTCTCATCATGGACTAGTTGTACTCATGTTATATATGAGTTGATTGGAAAACCAGAGTAGTTAAGTTTTAGTTCCCAGATGAACCAACCTTAGAATAGCCAGGTAGTCAAGTAGTGCTTAAGGGTCAATTTATTTCACACCTTAAGGAAATAAATTGATTTCCAAAGGATCTTATACCATTTAGTTAGATTTAAAAGTTTTTGACTCGATACTCTCAATATTTAGTTGGTCCCTATGGCAAAAGATTTTCCAATATTTTTCCCAAGGATCTACATGGATCCCCTCTTGATAGGGATATTGACTTTGACATAGACATCCTTCTTAATACCTATCCTATTTCATCCCTCCCTATATTATGTCCCCAAAAATGTTGAAAAAAATGAAAGATCAGCTAAATGACCTCCTTAATAAAGGATTTATCTGGCCTAGTGTTTCTTCTTGGGGTGCTCCAGTTCTCTTTTTTGAAAAAAGGATGGTTTTTTTTGCATGTGCATTGACATTATACATTTGAACAAGGTCACCATTAAGAATAAGTATTCTAATCCAAGGATAGATAACCTATATGATCAACTTCAAAGAGCCAGCTATTTATCTAAGATTTACCTTAAAATTATCACCAACTTAATATTTCGGAATGTGACATCTCAAAGACTACTTTCAGAAATTAGTATAGTTATCTCGAGTTTGTATCTATGTCTTTTAGAGTGACTAATGCTTCTGCAACCTTGGTAGATTTGATGAGCAGAGCGTTCAATCCTTATCTTGACATGCTTATGATAGTGTTCATAAATGTTATTCTAGTTTAATACAGATGTAAGTAGGAGCTTGCAGACTATTTGAGGACAATCCTACAGACTCTTTAGAATCAATTATTGTAAGCTAAAGTTTCAAAAGTGTGAATTTTTGTTGAAGTCCATTCTTTCCTTAGGCATGTTATTTTAATTAAAGGGATTCAAGTTGATGTGCAAAATATAGAAGCAACAAAAAAATGGCCCAAACCTGCCACTCCTTCTAAGCTTTAGAGTTTTCTAGGTTTAACTGGTTATTATAGAAGGCTTGATAAAGTTTATCCTCTATTATTGTATCTTTGACCAGACTAACTCAAAAGAAATTAAATTCCAGTAGTCAGACAATTATGAGAAGATCTTTCAGAAGTAGAAGGATTTATTAGTATCCATTCCAATGTTGACCTTCATAAAGGGTACTGATGGTTTTGTAATATATTGTGATGCCTCCTGAGTTGGACTTGGATATGTTCTTATGAAGAATAGAAAGTTTATTGCTTATAATTCCATGCAACTTAAGATTCATGATAAGAATTATCCAACTCTTAACGTGGAGATGGCAACAATTGTGTTTGCCTTAAATATTTGGAGGCATAACTCGTATGGTGTGCATGTGGATGTCTTTAAATATCACTATAGTTTGAATATATATTCAGTCAGAAAGAGCTAAAATCTATTTCATAGAATAATATGACTAATTTTAGCAGATGCTCTAAATAGGGTGTCCATGGAAGTGTAGCACATGTAGAAAATATCAAGAAGGATATGGTTAGAGATATGCACCAGCTTGCTCAGTTAGGATGTTCATTTGATTGATATAGATTATGGAGGTTTAATTGTGCATAATGCTTCAAAATCTTTACTAGTTATTAAGGTGAAGAAAACCCAAGATAGAGATCCAGTGTTACATCAATTGAAGAATGTAGTTGACAATAAGAAGGTTTAGGGTTTTCCCAAAAAGCAAATGGTTTGTTGAGGTATCAAGGTATATTTTGTATTACATATATAGAAGGTCTAAGAGAGAAGATATTGGCAGAGGTTTATGGTGTAAACTATAGTCTTCATCCCGGTGCCACCAAAATGTACTAAGACCTCAGAGAGGTACATGGGTATAAATGCATAATGCGTGACATAGCTAAGTATGTGGCTAAGTTTCTAAACTTTCATAAAGTCAAGGATAAACACCAAAGCTAGAAGGTTTGACTCAGAATACCACCATTCTGTCTTGGAAGTGGGAAATAGTAAATATGGACTTTATTATAGGCTTACCCCATACTAAGACGCATCATGATTTATTGGGTTATAATGGAAAAAATGACCAGGTCTTCTTATGTTATGCCAATCAAAGCTAAGTACACACCTGTAGATTATGCCAGAATCTACGTTGAGGATGTGGTCAGATATCATGATGTTCCTCTTTCCATAATTTTAGATAGAGGCACTCAATTTACCTTCTAGTTTTGGAGGTACTTCTAGAAAGGTATGGGAACCAAGGTCTATCTCTGTACAACTTTCCATATACACACTGATAGTCAAGCAAAAAGAAAAATTTAGAAATTAGAAGATATATTGAGATCCTGTGTCATCAACTTCAAGGAAATTGGGATGAACATTTTCCATTTATTGAGTTCACCTATAAAAATAGTTATTATTCTATCATTCGAATGGCACCTTAAAAAGATTTGGATGGGATGAGGTCTAGATCTTCCATTGGGTGGTTAGAGGTAGATAAAACTCCAGTGATAGGGCCAAAGTCAGTTAATGAGGCCATGTAGAAGGTTTAGTTGATTTGGAAACATATGAAAACAACTCAGAATTTTCAGAATTCCCACAGTGATATAAGGAGAAAATACCTAAAGTTCAAAGTTAATGATTGGGGTATACTTGAAGGTTTATCCTATAAAGGGAGTTATGTGATTTGTTGATGTGGGGAAGCTTAGTCCTCTATATATATGCCCTTATCAGATCTTGGAGAGAATATGCAAGGTGTCCTATAAGCTTGACCGCCCAACAAAATTAGTAGTCGTTCATTCTGTGTTCTATGTCTCTTTTCTAATGTAGTGCATAGTATACTTGTTTGTGTTTTTCCTAGTCGAGAGTATTCAGATAAGATACAACTTATCATATGATGAAGTTCCAGTTAAGGTCTAAGATAAACAAGTTCGCAAGTTAAGGAACAAGGAGTTTTCTTTTGGTGAAAGTTTTATGGAGAAATCTATTCTTTGATGGTGCTACATGAGAAGCTGAGGAAGTCATGATGGCTAGGTACCAATATCTTTTTCATATCATCTTAAACATAGCTCAAGGTAACCAAATTCCCTCCTCTTAGTAGTTCTCTTAGTTTTCACATTTTAAGTCAGTCTTATCATGCTACTCATATCTATATTCATGTCACAACACTTATTATACAGTCATATTTATCTTGAGTTGAGTTTAGAGTCTCATTTTGGTTAAGTTCACTCATCTCTTAGTCCTACCCTTACTCATGATTCAACATTAGCCTTCATTCAAGGATGAACGATCCCAAGGGGGAGAAATGTAATATAATGAAAATGTACACCGTGTTCTTAATAATTTTATAAGCTTCACTTAGCTCCATAAGAAAGTCTTGGAACCCCCAAACCTAATGAATATGTTTCAGTAAGCTATATTATGAAATAGATCGTGCATTGCACTAGTTCCCTGAATTGAGCCTTACATCGTAGTGCAATTCAAGGAGCTCATTGTTTTTCTATAGGAATATTTCTGCATTAAGGCAATAATTCCATGGTCATTACTCGCAATAACAGGCCAATTCCCTAGAAATTGCCTACATGATGCTACTGTTCTCCATAGGAATAGAAAATCCAGCTTTTTCACTTTGTGTTTTAGTAGTCTTTTGGAAATTTCCAAGATTATATTTACCAAAACTATGTCATTTTTATGTATTCATAAGGGAAATATATAAGGAAACTTATATAAAATAAATCATTCTTTACACTCCTAAAATTCCAATAGAAGAAAGAAAGGAAATCAAGGAAACCATGCTCAAGTTCTCAAAGTTAAACTAGGGTTCCTTAACTCCAAGATCTTACCTCACAAATAATTTAAATTTTACTTCCATTGAGTTATGTAGGCTATTCAATGGTGCACTCGTTCTGTCCTAATGCCCAAAGCCAGTTTCAAAGTCTAGATAATTCAAGTTGTCAATGCTAGGGATTTTGTTATCTTAAATTCATGAACTTTATTTCTAGTGATATTTTAAATGTATTATACATGATTTATATGAGTAATATCATTTCAAGAATGTGTACAAATTATCTTGAGCTAGTTTTCTTTGTTCGTGGATTCTTATAAATAATTGCTAAAGTTTTCATATCTTATTTTATAGCTTAAATTATTGGTTTTTGTGAACCCCATGGTCAATAATAAGTCTAGGTAACAAGCTTTTAAGCCATTATTTATGTTAAACAACATCCTTTCAGCCATTATTATTATTATTATTATTATTATTATTATTATATATGTGCATATGTACTAGTATATTTAAAGTAGTAACCTCATTTGCGCTGCATGCTCTTATCATATAGATTCTAATGTACAGGGAAAGTGATTCAACCATCAAACACTTGATAGCTTCTGAGTACTAGCAGTAGTGGTGAGTCCTCATATTTCAAGGACATATTTATTATGAGTTGTCATACTTGATACTTCATTATTTCTTTCCACTTTTCTTATTGATTTTAGTTGGAGATTTATCCGATTAATTCCTTATGACAAGTTTATAAGGTTTTTAGTGTATTCCTTGGTTGGCCTATAACTTGATTCGTAGATAATAATATTACTTATTCTAGTTATTCTATTCTATCAAAACTCTGCTTCCACATAAATTATTCCTATGTTATAGTATATGCACGACCCCAGGGTTAACACAGGGTCACTTCTAACTCCCAAGCTCCATGTTACGTCTACGGGGTAACCTTGAGATATGATATTAACTAATGGTGAGGAAGCAACTACAGTAATGCGGGAAGAATTTATGGGTACTTTTCTAAACCCCTTGTTTCCTTTCGAGTTAAGGGAGTCCAAGGCTTAGGAATTCATTAAACTTGAGGAGGGTATTATGAATGTGCAATAGTATAGTCTCAAGTTCACTCAGTTGACCCATTGTTCTTCAGAGATGATATCGAATAGGAGGTTTAGGATTAGGAGGTTTTTGTCACGTATCGCTAAGCATGTGAAAAAAGAGTGCAGGGGAGGTAGTACTGATTAATGATATGAACATTTCTTGAGATATAGTCTATGATCAACAAAAGAAAGAGGAGAAGTAGAAATATAGAGTAGAAAAAAGAGTAAGAGAGATAAATGAGCCAACCATGATGCTCATCATCAAAAGATCAAAATTGGGAACCAATTATTCTTCCATAAAAGGTCATCTAGGCCAACCCCATCATAATCCAATGCATCAGTCCCCAGTACTAGGAAAGATTACAAATTTAGAGCACAAGGCTTATAGGCTTAGGGAGTGCTTCGAGGGTCACCTTGTACCTTTACTGCAAAAAATATGATAAGTACCATCCCAATTAGTGTATTATAAATTTTTTTTAGATGCGAACAATTTGTTCATATCTTGAGGGATTCCCATTTCTCTAACAATGCAATAGATGTAACAGAGACTAATCCACTACTTCGTCTGCTCTAAAAACCCATGTTGCTCAGAAAGATACTACGTCAGGTGTTGGTGGTGGTCAGAACCACTTTTCTGCTTTGACTAGTCTTCAGGAGAATAGGACATCCCCATAGATGGGTATGAGTATGCTGAAACTTTTCTCCTTTGATGTTATGGCTTTAGTATACCCTAGTGACACCTTGTCATTCATGATCCTTATGGTGTTGTAAAGTTCAAAATCATCCCTTAATGACTTTTAAAGCCCTTCTCTATATCCAATCCAATAGGTGATTTAGTTATTACTAGAAGAGTTTATAGAAATTACACCTTGTTTGTTCTTCATAGAGATACCACATTTGATCTTTTTGAGTTAGACATAGTAAAAATTTATGTCTTTTTTATCATGGACTAGTTGAAATCTTTTTATCCTCAATTGATTCTAGAACCAGAGTAATAGGGCTATAGTTTCCTAATTATCTTATCTTAGAGTGGAAAGGTATCTTTGCCATACCTAAGGGTAATTTTATCACATACCTTAAGGACAAGAAGATGATCTCAAAATTGGTGTACCTATCATGTAGTTTGGGTACTAATTTGGAGATCCCATCTCTTTAAATGATTATCGTAGTCAACAATTTTCTAGAAGCTTTCCCTAATGATATTTTTGAAGTCCCTCCTAAAAGGATATAAAATTTGAGCTAAACATTCTTCCTTATACTCGGATATCTATTTTTCCAAATAGAATGGCTCCAACTGAGTTGAAAAAACTAAAAGATCAATGGAAAGACCTTTTAGATTGGAAATTCATCCGACCTAGTTTCTCTCTATTGGGTTCCCTAGCACTTTTAGCATGTAAGAAAGATACTTCTCTTACAATGTGTATTGAATACCGTCAGTTGAACAAGGTCTCTATTAAGCATAACTATCCCCTTTTTTGTGATAGATGACCTTTTCAACCAACTTTAGGATGCCACTTACTTTTATAAGATTCATCTCAGATCCATGTACTATCAATTGAAGGATAGCGAGTGTCACTATTGCTCCCCGAGTTCATACCCTTGATGGGACATGGATCTCAGAACTAATAAATGGCCTTAAGACTACCCTTAGATCTATCATTCACTTTACAAACATGATAACTAGGCCGAACTTCTAGATAACAAATCTAATCAACTCACTAACACCTAATATACAAATATCAGTCTTAAAAGTAACAAGTCTTAACATACAACAATTGTCTATGTTAGAAAGATATACTATAATCGAGACTAGTGAGTTACTAGGACAAGTCCTCGGTAGCTAATCAATACTGAAACTAAAATAAATAAGCTAGAAACAGAATAAAGTTTGAAGAACCCTAGTCCAAAAATCATGTGGGCTCACCATTAGTAATCCAAGATGTAGAAATTTGATTAACCCTGAGTGCTTGGCTAGATGGATTTTCTTTATGAGACAATACATCGCAGGAACATATGCATTTGGTACTTTGAATATGTATATAGGAGTGCAATATGAAACATAAATAAGTTGATTCTCTAGACATGCAACTTAGCTAAAATTACAATTGGAGTGACTATGCTGAACCAATTGTACTATAGTAATATAAATAAAAAGAAAGTAGACAAGAAGTAAGATTTTATCAAAAGACTCCAACAATCATATACAATGTAATGAGACTGAACTCAACATAATTAGTTAATAACTGAACACTGACCACTGTACTCTAGCTAAGGTTGAACAGGTTGGAGGTTCTATAACTGAAAATAAAATATTGTAAGAATGCCATGGTTTTCAATGAATAATCCCAGTTTTGAGGGTCCTCTACACCTTGACAAAGGTATAGGACCTAACTATTTATCCAAGTGGATCCACTATAAGATGAACTATGACTAATTAAGCTAATTATACTATGCTGGCAGCCAATTTTGATATTAGGGTTCTTTGAAACTCAAATATACTTGGTAAGGATACTACATACAAAAACATGAGATCTTGACTTCTCCTGGCCCTGATTAGTAGAACATATCTCAGTACTTAACTGACCATGTAAAACTAAACCCATCTTTCTAAATATACTGGTTGTCTAATTGACATTAGTTTCTTTTAGAAATAATCAAATATTGTTTAAGACTGAAATTTCAGTTATTCTGAACATCTTTTAAATCACTTATTTTTTAACTGGATTTAAGTCTCTAAAAAGACCTCAACATTATTAGTTTTGACACTAAACAAGCTTACGTATGGACTCAAGTATAAAATATGAGACACTCCAACAATTCTTACCAATTTATGGAATTAAGCATAATTGTCAGAAAACATACTCTATATCATCAAAACATGTAACATTATGTAATGTAATAAAAACCACAACATTATTCTCTTAAAACAAGGAATATACCATTAACGTTTAATACAACATGAACTTCATGAATAAAAAAACCCTAGGATATAACTTTACAAATTAGGGTGAAAATACCAAGGTTTTTGGACACAAGGATAAAAGAAAATCCTTGTTGAAGTCCCACTTACTTGAATTTAAATCCCTTAAATTGGAATTACTAAAAGAACTAAATTTCATGAGCCTTTAGAACCGACCCTAGCCTTTGAGAGAGTTAAGATAAGAGACATAAATTTCCTTCTAAGTGTTAGAATAAAATAAAGAGTAATTGGGGTTTTGGTATGTATACCCTTTCCCAAGAGGTCTAGAACATCTAGTCTAATGTAGGAAAGGGTAGGGAAACAAACCTTTTATCCCTTATTAAAATGGACTAAAACTGACAACTTGGAAGTTGGTGGATTGGTTGATGGGGCCTCATCTGAGATGAAATATCATCAAATGGCTTGTCAAATTTTTCTGAGACTTAATAAGTAAGTTGATGTATGGGTTGACGGTCCCCATCAAACAAACCTACAAACCTTTGACTAGTCTATTAACCTTGGGTAAAAGATGTTCTAACTTTTATTAGCTCAAGTTGATGGGAAAATTTAATGGGGGTTTCATCTAGGTTAACAGACCGTCCTATCAACTGTCAACTTGTTTTGTAGAAGGAAAAAATTTGAGATAAGGATTTGAAGGATGGTTCCATGGTCCTTTAACTTATTTGATGGTCCATCTACCACTTAGTCAACTCAAATAATTTGAATTTTTTAGATAACACTTTAGTCTAAGTTTGAACATAGTTTTGAGTATTTTATAGGGTGTTACAGTATCTTCCCTTTGGGATTATTTGTCCTCGAATGAATACTGAAGATGAGGGTAGAGAGGATTAAGCTAGGAAAATAGATTGACTTAATACAGAGCATGTACATGGAACTGACTAAGATAATATCATCATCCATAGAATGCTAACTGAACTAAACTAAAATGAACATGATTTCACATGCATGACATGATGCACATATTAGGGTTTATATAGGTCTGACATGAAACATGAATCTGAGAACAAACATAGTTGAAAGGAGAGGATGATTACCTCAAACTGAACACGTACTAGATGGGAATAGGTGTGGGAATCTGTTCATCATGTCTGCCTTTACTTCCCTTCCTCAACTGACTGATTCCTCCAAAGGACTTTGAGAAAAAGGATAAGCCATATAATTGTTTCTAAGTCAACACATCTATTGATATAGAACTTGAACTATCACTTTCTCAAAGGTAAGGTTTTCCTTCACCCTAATATCCTCTACTGGTACTATCAAGTAATGGTCACCAAGGATTTTACTTCAACAATGACATATGAAAGACTAGATGTACCATTATCAACTCTGCCGAAAGATCTAACTCATACTCCATATTACCAACCCTCCTTAGAATATGATAGGGAGCTATATATTGAGGACTCTGATTCCCCTTCTTTCAAACCTCTTGACTCCCTTTATAGGATAAACCTTTATAAAAGTCCAATCGTCCACCTTAAATTCCAAGTCCCTTCTTCGTACATCTACATAGGACTCCTATCTACTTTGGGCTATCTTCAGCCTCACTCGAATGATTTGAACCTTCTAAATAGCTTCATCGACTTATTTTGGCCCTATCTTTGCTGACTCACCAACATGGAATAAGCCAATGGGATATCTATACCTCTTCTCATAAAGAGCCCCAAATAAATCCATATCAATGCTATGCAAACTCTATCAAAGGTAAGTGATTATACTAGTTTCCTTTGAACTCAATTGTACATGATCTCAACATATCTTCAAGTGTTTATATGGTCCACTCTTCCTGGCCATATCCTCAACAGATGGAAAACAATACTAAGATAAACTTGGGTACCAAGACCCTTATGAAAAGACCTCTAGGAGTTGAACTTCATAACTATATCTGATATAATAGATAATGGGATCCCATGCATTCTGAATACCTCCTAAAGTTAAAGCTTATCGTAGTCCTCTACTAAATATCTGACTTTAATTAGAAAGAAATAAGTTCTTATTCATCTTGAATATATTACCCATATGGAGTTGATTTGTTTTCAAATACAGGGTAGGCATGTTAAAAAGTCTGTATTAATCTCTTCCCACTTCCAAAAGAGGGAATATTAAAGTTCTGAGTCACACAACCCGATTTCTAGTGCTTAACTTCACTTGCTAGAAGTTGGGAAGCTAAAAAACATACTATATCCTTCTTCATCCCATTCCACTAATAAATATACCTCAAATATCTATACATCTGGAATTGTGAGCCTCTAAAAATATTTACTATCTACACTCATCCATATAAAGAACACATAGCTAACCGTGATTTCAAAGTGGCTTATTTACCCGTAGTGAGAATTCTTGGACTTTATGCTCATCAACTACACCCTTGAGCTGGTATAAAATTGGATTGTGGTCTTATTTTTCGATCACTTCAACCATTAAATATGATTTTGATTCATTCATGAACATACCCTATCATTAACATCAATAATCCTCATTACCAAGAGTGCAAAACTGTTCACCTCTTTAGCCAATTATCTCTTGTCTTCATCAACATAAGTCACGCTGCCTATAGAAAGCCTTCTAAGTACATCTAAAACCCATTAGCCTTACCTGGGTGGTATATTACACTCATATAATAATCCTTTTAAGAATTCCAGTCACCTTCTCTGATGGAGATTTAACTCCTTTTGGATGACCACATACTAAAAACTCTTGGGGTCAGTGAAGACATCCATGTAAACACCATCGAGATAATGTATCTATAATTTCAATGCAAACACAATAGCTCTCAACTCAACATCATGAGTCGGATAATTCTTCTCATTAACTTTAATCTATCCACAGGCATAGGTATTGACTTCCAATCCTTCATCAAAATACACATGAGTTTAATCCAAGACGCATCATACTACACTACAAATCCTTTTATACTATTTGGAAGGATCAACATTAATACTAAAGTCAATCTAGTTTTCAACTCTTGAGAACTCTTCTCAAACAGATCAGACTACTCATACTTGACCTTCTGTTAGGTCAACCTAGTCAATAGAGCATCTATGGTAAAAATACCCCAGTCAACCTCTAAAATAACCAACCAAAACTAGGAACCTCTAAATATCTAAAGGAGAGGTGGGTTTAGGAAAATTTATGAATGCATCTGTTATCCTAGAATCGACTTGGACTCCTCACTAGAGATAACATAACCAAGGAACATAATAGACCTCAACTAGAATTTATACTTGGAAAATTTGGCATAAATTTAACTGGTTTGAGGGGTCTGAATCTAAGATGACCAACATGATCCTTCTTATTTTTAGAATAAACTAGAATGTCATTAATAAAGAGGATCATGAATAAGTCTATGTACTACTTGAACACCCTATTCATGAAGTCCATATAGGTCACAAAAGCATTTGTCAACCCAAAGGACATAATCAGAATTCAAAAAGTCCATAACAGTTTCTGAAAGAGATTCTCAGAATATCATATTCCTTTACCTTAAGTTAATGCTAACTTGTCCTAAGGTCAGTTTTGAAGAAGTAACTGGTACCTTCAAGCTGATAGAAAATAACATAAATCCAGGAAAAGGATATTTATATTTAATGATGACCTTTTTCAACTGATGGTAAGCTATACACATTATAAGGTATACATCCTCCTTACGCACAAACATGTCACGACCCGACTTCTCGGAGTCATAATGGCACCTACTATCCACCCAGTAGGAGAACCAACCCTGTAGTCCGTAGCCGAAGTGGAGGACTACTACAGTATATGCGGAAAAACCATAAGATGTAATACAAGTTCCCAAAACCCAATGTCAATGTCATAAGAACCGCTAATATAGAGAACGACAAAAGTGACAAAATACAATATCCATCTGTCTTCGAATATGCAATGGAGAAGAACAAAAATATAAAATGGAAGGACTATAGAAGTAAGATGCATGCCAAGCTCACCCTATAGCTCTAAACAAAAGGTAAGTGCACAATCAGCGATCTGAATCACGGACGATGACCTGTACTCGGATCTGCACAATGCAAGTGTAGTATGAGTACAAGT
>JBDJHY010836196.1:0-15100 GCA_039654485.1 Withania somnifera | reverse complement strand
GGTATCCCAACAGATAGAAGAATCTAAAGGAACCCATAAAACCCTGAGTCAGATTGGAGACAAACCAACTTCTTCCAAAAATCGTTCAGTCATTGAAACCAATCCCATCTTCAAAATCCCAGAATTTACCGAAGGAGAATTTCCAGAACTAAGTCAGAAACCTTCAAATAATCTTATTGAAAAGATCAATGAACAATTATCCAAGTTGAATATCAGCTAAGGTGATAAGCTTAAAGCCATCTCAGAAAACATGAGATACCCTCATAGGAGAAACTATTACCCTAGACCCTCTTTTCCATACATGCAATTTGAAGAAGATCTTCTTCACCCTATCGCAGCAACAGATGGCATGGGAATTCAAGAATGGAATATAGATGGAATGGCAGATACCCAGATTTTTGGAAAACTCCAAGAAATAGGTATGCACATTACCGCCTACAAAATGAGAGGTGCTACTGATAAACAGGCTGCAAACAGACTCATTGCAGGTTTCACTGGAATATTAAAAAATTGGTGGGACAATTATCTAACCGATCAAAACAAAGCTGAAATCTAAGATGTTGTTACAATCAAACAGCAATAAAAGAAGAGAATGGTGCATAGGTAATAGATGAGACCCTAGTTAAGGATTCAACTACTACTCTTATCTATTGTATTGCGAAACATTTTGTAGGAGAACCCCAACTCTTTCAAGATAGAAACCTAGAAATCCTCAATAATCTATATTGTAAAAGAATGTCAGATTTTAGATGGTATGAAGACATGTTTTTAAATAAATTCATGATAAGATCTGATTGCAATAATGATTATTGGGAAGAAAGATTTCTTAGTGGTTTACCAACCCATTTTGCAGAAAAGGTCAACTAAAAAATTAAAGATAGGTGTGAGGGAAAAGTCCCTAATTCTCAACTTTTATATGGTGACCTTATCAGCATTATAAATGTTGTAGCCATGGAACTCTGTGTAGATCTTAAGCTTAAAGAACAACTTAAGAAAGAACCGAGAAATTATTCTTCTGAACTTGGCAGTTTCTGTCAAGATTTTGGTTTTCCTTCTATTAAACCTCCTTCTACTAAGAAAGCAAGAAAACTGGAAAGAACCACAGAAAAATATTATAGAATAGAGGATCTCACAAGAAAAGAGAATATCGAGAAAAACCTAAGAAAAGGTTCAGAATAAATTTATCACAAGACACATGCTGGATATGTGGAAGAAAAGGACACAGATCTAACAACTGTCCTAAAACTAAGAAGAGAAGGAGTAAAGTCAATCTGCTGGAAGTAGATGAAGAAACTAAGCAAAACCTCTTCTCTATTTTAGAAGATGAAGATTCCAATGAATCAAGCTATTCCTCAGAGTCAGAAAGCGATGAAGAATTTCTCAACATCGCCCACAACTCCAAATCTGAAGAATCAAATTCTCACTGCAATTGTAATGGAAAATATTGCATGTGTGATAGCAACACTATCAATGTTATTTCTAAAAATTCCATTGAAACTCTTTTCTCTATCATTGAACATATTCAGGATGAAGAGGCAAAAAGGAATTACCTCATTGAGTTGAAAAAACTAGTTATTAAACAAAAGGAAGAAAAACCTGAAGTAACCCCTTTTAGTATGAGACAAATCATGAGCAGATTTGACATTAAGAATATTGAGTTTAGCTATTATACCTTCAAACACACATGAAGAATCTCTTAGGACTTAGTCATCCTCCTTGGAGAAATTGTTACCATCAAGTGCCTTATGGTTCTAGATGCATAGAAACCCCTCATTTCCTTCAAATTAAGGCTCCTAAGACAAGAGCCCCATTGGATTTTCTATTTCATGTTGGAGGAGAATCTCATGGAATTCACTTTTGAGATTCACCTCATCTTTACCCATAAAATATAAGAATAGGAACTAGATAAAATATTAGTTTTCCGGTTAGGGCTGATCAAGGATTTACAAAGCGTCTCAGTTACATCACCCACCATCATCTCATGATTTGGAACCAATTCTTTCTCAATTTTCACCAGGAATAACTCCTTATTCTCTCTCTCAGCAATTTTATACTTTTGTTCTTCTTAAATTCTCCTCATGATAGCATAGTCCTCTTTCAATTAATAGGGCAACAAAGGAGCAAGAACAATTTTTCTTCCTTAAAACATAAAGGAATACTTATTAGCTCTTCTAAGGTACGTCACATACCTATCGAATTTTCAAGGTCTCCTAAGAAAAACATGGAAATCAAGCATAGGAACCACATCACAAACCACTTCATATGGTACTTGTAGACACTAAGTTTAATCACCACTTGCTTGAGAACCTTTATCTCACCACTATCATCAAGTCATTGGAGTTTGTAGGGTTTTGGATGTATGGTTGTGGGAAGCTCCAACCTATCAACCATGGATCATCTCACCACATTGGTACAAATCCCGCTATCAATAATCAAATAGCACACCTTATTAAGGACCTCGCACCCAATATGGAATAGGTTTTTCCTATAATCATAACCATCCGTCGAGATGACACTCATCACCCTTCTCATCACGAGAGATAAGTTTACATTCTCCTCCAATTTCTCTTCCTCATTCGTCAGAGGATCTACCCTTCTTAAGAGACCTCCTAGAGTAATTCCATAAAGTCTTCCCCATAACTTGAGGCTTCCTTCTTTAACTTCATATTGGTTTCATCATCATTACAATTTTCACAATCTTTATCATTATCATCATCATAATCCTCAGTTCTATATCCATCATGAAATGCCACAATTACTCTTTTGTTAAGGTACTCATTAGTAATATTCCCTCTTCCTTGGCATCTAAAACATTGGATAGTCGATGGTCGAGGCTGATTGGGTTTGGTGTAAGTACCTTTGGGTCTGAACTCTTATTTCAACTTGATCTTACCTTTTTCTTGATTGAACTTACCACCACCCTTAGATAACTTTTGCATAGCCAATGATTTCCACCTCTCTTCTTTGCTTTCCCATTTGGGAGTGGAAGTACTCTTGGATTTGGCTATTTTTTTTTCTTTCAAATCCTCTTTAACTATTAGTGCATCAAGAAAGACCGCTTCAAGTATAGCATAACTCTTCTAACTTCATTGGCCTTGCAACTTCATATCTCAAGTTGGCTATGAATCTCATCACCGTGCATTGAGATTGTTCCTTGAGGTTGGATTTCATCCTTAGATTCTTAAACTCGTCATATTACTCTTCAATATTCTTAGATCCTTGACGTAGCATGTACACCTTTTTGAGGATCTCTTGATAGTAATTTGGTGGCAAATACCTCACTTCCATCATAGCAACCAACTCTTGCCAATTAGGCAACACATGCATATTATAGAGTTCTCGATCTCACCTTTTTCATTCCCACCATGTGGATGCACTTCCCTCAAATTGGGTGATTATATATTTGGTATTCAATGTATTCGAAACATTATTAGTGAGAAATATCCTTTAAGTTTGTAGCTTCTATTGCAAGAACTCTTTCGGGTCACTACTTTCCTTGTATCTTGGAATCATCACCTTGATAGTGTTCAACCCCCGGTCAAACTCATACCTATCTCCTCTACTTTCTTGTATCCTATCTCCTCTATTATCCCATGTATCTCCTCTATCATTTCCATATGGACCTCTTCTATCCTTATAACCTTTATTTCGATCAAATTCTTGAGGTCTCTCATTATCCCTTGGCTCTTCGTAGACATCCCTACCACCTTGCCCCCAAACTTTATTTTCATTACAATCGTCATCATATAAGGGGTTTTGTAATGGTTTATCTTGGTAGGAGTGTTGTGGATGTATATGTTGAGATGTAATATATGGATCGTGTAAGGACATTATGGATACACATCTACGAGGAGCTTTATTCCAGTTTTGATTGTTCACAAAAGTCTGGTGCTCTTGTGGATGGTGGAATGACCTAGGATTTGGATGTGGAGTTGCAGAATGGGGATGTCTTGGGGTACTGGGTGATTGAAATATGGGTAGTTGTTGGAATATTTAACTTCAGGTAAGGGTTGGGTGATTGACTTTTAGTGGTGGTCATGGGGTAATAGTCATTGATTTCCCTGTGATTCCTTTTTCCTTATCCTTCTCAAATTTTTGTAAGGAACTTACATTGCTCCCTATTTCAACCCTTATCAACCTTTCCTCCATACCTCTGATCTTACCATTCATATCTAAGTTTCCTTACAATCTCTGACAAGGAGTTCACAAGCTCATTAGAGGTTTCTATGCATTGATACTCCATTAATACCTGCAAAAATAGAAAACAGGTTAGTAATAAACGCCTCACTTCACTCTTTATGTGATCACTCCCTTGCCTCTAGAGCTTTTCAAAAATTGCTTGTTAGGTTCACCTTTCCTCTATCATACAATGGTCTTGTAGCCTTTGTGGTAGATGGATTCTTATTGACACACAACGGACTAAAGAAGAACGCACTTGAACCAAGAATTGCAACAAGAGTGTAAAAAAATAAAAGCTTTTGAAGAAGTGGTACGAAATAATATGGGTACAAGAACTAGACATTCCATTCCTCACATTTATCATTGTCCCCAGAACAAATATGTAGAGCAATTACTTAGTTCTAACTAGTTGCAGATTTAAGAGCGAACTTGATGTTCAAGAATGAAACTAAAGACCATAACTCGAATTGAATTGGAATTAGATGTTACTAAGATATTTAGAACACTTTTGGAAGTCATTTCTGATCACCAAGGACTGTTGTGTGCAACGGCGAACCGCCATCCACAAGAACCCACTGCCGTTAGAACAGTTTGTGAACTTTGGAAAATATGGTCGTTTTTCTCAAGGGTGGATCGCCGTCCCTTTGGGCGGTACACAAAATATGACCGCCTTCTTGGCTTCTCACTACCATTTTTACCAAATTCCAAACTTGGAGTTCACTTTCAACACCGTCCTTGAGGGCAGTGGAAGTGGGCAGTGAAGGTTTGATTGTTATCCTAGGCAGTATGCTTGGGACGTGCACGAGATAACTTGCCTTGACATATTTTCTCTAGTACCCTTATGCCCTTTGCTTTTCCATAAAACACACAATCTAAAACACCTTTCTCACTCAATTTCACACCCTTTCAAGATCTAATTCCACCAATTTGATGAACTCAATCAACAAGATATGAATGTGTTCCAAGAACACTCAAAATTAAACTCACCCAAATCAATTAAAAATTGGATGAAAGTTGTTTTCTAGGTCTCTAATGACTTGAATCCTCCAAATACGATATCTCAAACAACAGTTTCCAACTTGGACTGAAGATCTTTGGATCAAATGTACCTTTTTCTCATCTTTTTTACATGAATGTTCTTATGAAGTTCATGAATTAGACGAAATTCAAATTTCCAACTACACTCCACCTAAATCGGAATTTCTCCAGCTTTTAAACATGATATCTCAACTCCTGGGGAACAATTTCCACCATTTTTCAACAACTAGTTCAAGTCGAATCACAACAACTTCTTCCAACCTTGTTTCAAGATATGAACAATAAGAACAAGAGTGTTCAAGCTCGAAACCTCATCAAATCTTACTCAAACTCTTCCCAAATTTGATTCCCATAATCCTTGAGATATAGGGAACACGAATCTACAACTCTTAACAATCAAAAACAACAAAATCTCTCTCAATCGGAGCTCAAAATTTTGAATAAAAAATGAACATAAACAACCTAACTTTTAAAAATACCTCAAATATGATATTTGAGGTCCTTGAAACTTGACTTGAAGATTGATACACTTTGTAGATCCAAATTCAACCGAATTTTGCACCAAATACGGAACCCACTTGAGCCCCAAAATGTCAACAATGGTGTAGTCCATAAATTAACTCTGATTCAATTCGAATTTAACACATATGTACCAAATTAATAGGAGAACAATTCCAAGTAATAAAAATTCAGAAACAAAAATTAAATCAAACTTAGATTAATTTTTGAATTATTTTGAATTTTGGATTATTGCATTTTGTTTGATTTTTTGATTTACAACCTAGAATTATAATTTGATAAAATAACTTACATACCTAGGTTCTGATACCGAATGACATGACCCGTATTACAAACCGTGAATTTGATAGAGGATGAAGAATATGAAAAATGTGATAAACGAAAGATGGAAGATATGCAGAATTCAATCACAAATCCATGTAAATTAAATTCCAACTCAATCAAACTCAAGCAACCAAATGATACACCCATAAATGAAAGACTCAATCGTTGATTAAGCAACAGAAAAACTATACGAGAAATCCAGGATTTCTCACATTACAATTTACCAAATGTTTAGCAAGCTAATCAAGCTATCATTAACCCTACACTAAGATATGAAAAGTGTTTGTTTCTACAAACTCATGAAATCATCCAAAATATACCAAAAAAACTCCCTACACATTTCAAAGACCTCCTATATTTAGTGTCCTAAGTTTTATTGATTACACTCAGGCCCATAAGTAACTAAGGTGACAAATAAGTACCCAAACTTTGGGTCCCTTCACATTAGGTCCCCAAAGTCTTCCAAAATCTTCCAGTTCCTCCAAGATATTCTCCATACTCTTGTTTGCTTCCTTTGACTCTTAATTATATAATTTATGGCTCCAATTGATGCGTCCATAGATTTTTTCGATTGGGTAATTATGGCTAGACCATGAAGTATAGGTCTAGCACGATCGGTGCTATCCAATATCATATTATTCCCTTTGGAATAACTTGAAATCTTACCTAGATTCTGGTTTCAAATAAAAGGTTTTTAAAATTACCTTTTCAAAATGGTTTTCTAGTTTTTCTAAAATTAGGTGGCGACTCTCTAAAAATAATTATATTTTACTTCTATATTTTTACATAATAATTATTTTATTTATTTATTAAGTCTCAAGTTCGCGCCCTATTTGTCAAAAATAGGAAGGTGGAACAGATGGAGACTCTGCATAGAATGTTTAAATATTCTAACAATTATGAAAGTATTTTTCAATTAAGAAGGTATATCTTTTATAGTTGTCTTTGTAAATTTTGCAATTCGTTATTCGTTTTATATATATCTTATATATTCAGTTATTTTTTTGTCATATTGTGTATTTTGTTATATTTTGTAAATTATGTTTTTAAATTTTAAATTATTGTAATTATCATTGCATTTCATGGAATGCATTGAACTCCGTCAAACGAAAAAAATAGATGTTAGGAAAAAGGTGATTACGTGGACCTGCGATCATCTCCTTCAGTAAAATACACAAATCTTTTGCGAGGCTATAAGTGAGTAGCTGGTTCGGACCATTTAATAGTCGCTTACTGTCTCAGCCTGGATAGTTAGGTACCCGCAAGTCTTTGCAAAAAATCATTCTAATATAATTAGGATTGAGCGATGCCAAATCTTTCTATATTAGCAATTCGACTTTAGCTAACTCGATATCCGAGGGGTATCGTCCTATTAAAAGACCAACTTGGTCTGATATTGGACAATCATTCTTATGTGAAAAGTTGAAGGATATGATGCCAAATTATATGAATCATTGTCCTTCGGGTCAGGATTTTATTCTAAAGAAGTTCTTTTGTTGAAATCAAATAAGGTCGTCATCCAATTGGGGGAAAATCAAGAAATCCAAGGTGTTCGAGATGAAAAATCACCAAGACGACTTAGTTTAGGATTGTTCCCCCTGTGTGGATTGTTATTTATTCTTAGATCCTTTTTTCTTACATTGTATCCCCATTTAAGCTATTTATTAATTTCTATATAATATGTTTTAGGAGAAATGGAATGTCTTTCAAATAACATATATATCCTTCAGTTCATTATACTTACCTTTGGCACAAAAATGTCATATGTATATTATGATGCGTTATACATTGTTTATATGTTAACGGTTGTGTGATTTTTTTCATTCATATTTGTTTGATTTTGTTCGATATACACATTGTTTTTAAACATAATTTATTCTTTTGACATAAAACTTAGAGTTGTCTATTTTACATTTTTTGTGCTAATTATTTTCACTCAAACTCGGTTTACGGTTTAATCTCCAATTTTTTTATTGCAAGTCAAAACTACGTTTGACCAGATTCATGATTCAATGGGACATGTAAGCGCCACACCGTCTCGGTCATATTCCTCGTAAGATTTTATTTCCTTTTATTGTAGAAACTGGGGTAGAATTTTTGAGAATATATCAAAGTTCCACCAATGTCAACAACTAATCGGGATTTGTTCTGAAGTCTAAATGGGGCAGAATTTTTTAGGAAGGTCTTTAAATGTCATCTAGATTAAATTTTGAGATATTACTACACAGTGAGAGAGAAATCAGGGGAGTTTTTGACTATGTAGTCTCTTTTCTCCATTCTATTATTCTTTTTTCATGATTATTTTCCTCACTCATTTCTTGTTTTTTTGTAGAAACAATCACCCCTATTAATGATGGGGTGGTGATGATAATGTACAATTCTTCTCAAAAGATCAGTAGAACATAAAATTTCTAAAGAAGTTGTGAAAAATAATAGGTCCCTACAAAATGAACGGGAGATCGCAACAATCTCTGCAAATAGCTAATAGATGTCTCTATCTCAAGACATCAACCGACATCAAACATACCAGGCATCATCTTAAGTTTTTCTGAACTCTTGCATTAAATTTGGTGCATAATTTTTGCACTTAGTAGATGGCTTTAAGTTTTGTTCAAAAAAAATAATCTAATTTTTATTTTTTAAAAAAAAAAACAAAATTAGTTATCCTTTTAGATAGTTTTCACCTGTCCATGTTTTTAACCAAACTAGAAAACTTACACACTGCTGATTCTCCTCCATCGTGTTGAGATACATAGGCACTTTTTTTCGAGTTCGGGGATCCTTATTAAAAAAATTTAAAAATGTGTTTTTTATCCTTATTCAGAAAAAATATTTGATTCACATAAAAAAGGAGATTTGTTTTAACCCTTTATTAAAAAATAAAAGGGCATATTTCTTCATAATTATTTTTTTGACTCGGTTGGTGGCAACATAGTTGAAAGTCCACCAATAAGAAGAGAAAAAATTAATGTGATGGAGAGGATTGACTTTGTGGTGAACCATAGGTTCTTTTAGTATCTCTTGTATGCATTCAAGATAAGAATAAAATTGACCTTGTTGTTTCATATGCATTGTATGGTGAGTTATAGATTAAGTTCAACTACATCGCATTGTTGATCTAGAACTTGGCCCGAATATTTATTGAGGAAAAATTTTGACTTGTATTTGATTTTGGAAAGGATCGTAGGCCTTCTTTGACTCGATTAAACCTTCAAGTCTACCGAATGACATTAATCCCTAGTTTTTCCCACTTTGAGCCCAAGCGTATTTTTGAGACAATCACATCTTAGCTCATACCTTTTTGAGTGCTTATATGCACTACCCCTTTTTTACCCATTTCTCATTGAGCTCACCAAAATGTGCTAATATAGATTCAAGTACAAAGTTGCTATAGGAAAAGATGTAAAGTCCTTGAAGGTTGAAAAGATCAATACAACTTTAAGAGAAAAAGAGCCAAAAACGCCCATGTGATCAAGTGAAGGAAAAATTCCCAAAAATACAATAGAAAAATACTCTGACAAAATAGAGAAATTTTGAATAATTGAATTAGAAAAAAGGGTACCATAAAATAAAGACTCAAAGACGTCAAACCTAAAAAGGAACAATTAGGAAGTTCAAGTGCCAAAAGAGTAATAATTTTTAAAAGCACAAGTCAAGTGCAATGCTCAAGGAGGGATTAAGTCACTTTTATCCAAAATAAATATCCTATCCCCCCCAAGCCTACATTTCAAGACAATAACAAGTCCTACATGATCACATTTCAAGTGTTCTCACATAGTGGAGACTTACATAAAGTCCAAGCCTATGGCATC
Organism: Withania somnifera; assembly: GCA_039654485.1. NCBI lineage: Eukaryota > Viridiplantae > Streptophyta > Magnoliopsida > Solanales > Solanaceae > Withania > Withania somnifera. The sequence continues at coordinate 5,228 of JBDJHY010836196.1, read as the reverse complement.
ACATCGCATGCGTTGAACATTCTTCTGAGTGGAAGAGTATTTTGCATAAAAGTCCTTAATTGAATACTTCAGAATGTGTGTAAAATTGGACTCTCTTTGTGGTTAGGGAACCTGACACATGAGGTCCGGTATCATTCAAAATATTTGTCTGAAGCCAGACAGTCAAACCTTTATATGTTTTCTCAAGTTTTATTGAAGTTGTTAACCAAAGAGACAATGTGTCTACTAATTATTCATTGTGAATATCAGGAATTACCAGACATACTCAAACAGGTGTTAAGGTGACTTGTTATTCAAATCGGTGTCAAAGTGAATTTGATTATTCAATTGATGTAAAGGTGACTCATGTTATTCAAATGTGTGTCAAGATAACTTCATTTATCCAAGTCGGTGTCAAGGTGACTCCACGTACATATTCGATGTCAAGGTGACTCCACATATTTTGATAGGTGTCAAGGTGACTCCCTTATTCAAATCGGTGTCAAGGTGACTCCGCATATCCATACAAGTATCAAGGTGACTCTATTTATCTAGATCACTATCAAAGTAACTTTGCACATCCGTACAGGTGTCAAGGTGACCTCATTTATCCAGATCGGTGTCAGGTGACTCCCTTTATCCATACCGATGTCAAAGTGACTGTAACATTTAGAAAAGTGTCAAGGTGACTCTACTTATCTAGACCGGTGTCAAAGTAACTCTACATATCTAATAGGTGTCAAGATGACTCTATTTGCATAGACCGGTGTCAAGTTGACTCAATTTATCTAGACCGATGTCAAAGTGACTCTGCACATCCAAACAAGTGTCAAGGTGACTCTATTTGTCCAGACCAATATCAAAGTAACTCTGCATACCTAGACGGTGTCAAGGTGACTCAATTTATCCAAGTTGGTGTCAAGGTAACCCTATTTCTCAAGACTGGCGTCAATATGACTCCATTTATCCAGACTGGTGTCAAAATAACTCCACATATCCAGAAAGGTGTTAAGGTGACTCCATTTATCCAAATTGGTGTCAAAATGACTCCATATATCCAAATAGGTGTCAAGATGACTCTATTTGTTCAAGTCGGTGTCGAAGTAATTCCACATACCCAGAGAGGTGTCAAAGTGACTCCATATACCCAGATCAGTGTCTAAGTGACTTCAGATATCCATACGATCATTAAAGTGATGACTTCACATACAAGATCTAAGGAGTGTGACCTCCTTCAGCGTGACATATGGAGAGGCTCCTCCTTCAACATGACATATGGGTCATCACCTCCATCAACGTAATATATGGATCATCACCTCCTTCGGCTTGATATTTATCAAATGGTTCATATTCCTTTCAATTAGACAAACTGGAAGTCATCCCGTACAATATGGTATATTAGATTCAAGTGGGTCATCCGCCTTTCAAAGAAACAACTGGGAAGTCATCCCTTCTAATATACATATCATGTCAAATAGGTCATCCGCCTTTCAATGAGAAAAAAAGGGAAGTCATCCCATCTAATATGGCATATCAAGTTCAAATGAATTGTCCATCTTTCAATAAGACAAACTGGGAAGTCATCCTGTTCAATTTGGGTCGTCCGCCTTTCAAAGAGACAATTGGGAAGACATTCCATCCAATATGGGATATCAAGTTCAAGTTCGGTCGTCTGCCTTTCAAAGAGACAATTAGGAAGTCATCCTGTCCAGTATGGTTTATTAAGTTGGACCGTCTACTTTTCAAAGAGACAATTTGATTTGTTACCGCATTAATCACGTACACAATTTCACATCTCAACATCTTACCACTTGATACCAGAGCAATTTTGAATAATATTCTAAGGTACGTGTTATCCTTTCCTTCTTTGTTAAGTCCAAATTGGCTACACATCAACATATTCGTCCACAGACTCTTTCATCATCTTTGAACAAGTAAGGACAATTTTGACACCTAATTTCGGTTTGGAATTTTTTTAATTTTTTCAAAGTTTATTATTTTTTAAATGCATAAAATTCAATATTTGCATAGGTTTTCTCAAGTTTAGCACAATTTATTGATTAATCATGCTCATATTGAAATATCAATAATTTTATCAAGTTAATTTTTATTATGGTTAGTTTTGAATTATTTTTGTTACAATTGTTTTGCATATTAAACAAAATATAATTTTAATTTTTCTTTTAGTTCAAATTATAATTTTCGTACATGGGTTACATACATTTTTTCATGCTTTTCTCAGTTTCAGCACAATTTGTTTATCATAAACACGAAGAGGATATTTTACATATATAAAATAATGATACATTTTTCGAATAACTCATGGTTTTGGCACATTATTTAATGTATCCCATGGTTTTGTTTGAAACCACTAATGGTTTAGGATTTTCAATGTTCTATATATTTACATTGCCTTTATAAAAGGTGGGGGTATGAAAATTCCAAATGAGGAAAACAATTTTTTTATGTTTTTTTTCTCTAAAAAATAGAAATTCTTTTTCTAGGGTTTTCCGGCAAGCATCCGGCGAAAACTTCGACCACCACCTCACTATTTTTCTCTTTCTCTCCCGTCATTGACCAGCCAATAACTCCCTTAATTTATTCATCACTATTAACCTCTCTTCACTGCCCATAAACAGTCGTCAAACATACCCTTATCCCAACAGAACTCAAGCCCGCCAGAATTCGACAACCCACATTTTATGGCCAATCAACCACCCAAACTAGATCGACTTAACCCAACCTCCAACCAGACCTATCGATGAGCTCCGACAAGAACACAAGCTCATTTCTCTAGTGAAATCACCACCAAACAAACCCTAATGGAGCTCCAATGTCATAACTCAAAAATTGAGTTATGATGGCGTCTACATCCCATCTGTAGACAAGCCTAACTATGGCCAAGAAAAAATAATGGTAGGCTAGTACCAAGGACCCATAAGAAAAAAATGAGGGACATGAAGAGAAGAAGTAAAAGAAAACACGAAAAATATACAACTGAATATAACCCCCTAGAACCTGGTATCGTAGATGTAGAGAATCTATATACAGAAAGGTACAAAAATACAACTCACAATGGGGAAAAAAACTATATAGACTCCAACTAGGAAAACTATAGAGACAGAAGGACGACCGGTTAGCACGAACGCTTACTGCTCACCAAGCCTCCTGAACAGTACCAAGCTAGTTTGCACGATCGCGTCCGTCCTGATGACCCGCATCAGAAAAAGATGCAGAAGTGTAGCATGAGTACCAAAAACAACATATGCCCAGTAGACATCATAGGCCAACCGAGAAAAAGTAAGCATAAGTAAGGTAAAGAGCAATAAAAACAAGTAGGGCTGTGACACATAATTTATAATAGAAACGGGGCAACTGCAGTAATAACTAGTAAGTGTAGTATCAGCTAACTAGTATAAAAGACAGTCACTTTCAGGGTATCACACATAAAATCTAGCCACAAGCAGATCATGAACAAATGCGACAAGTACCTAGAGCTCCAAAGTAACCATCATAAGGAAGGACTAATAAGAGAGTACAAACCATCAACAAGCTAAGCTACTAACAAATAAAGCAAGTGCCGAATAGTACTTATCAGAGACAGAAGGGAAAAATAATGTCTACTAGAAATAAAACTCGCTCAGCACCCTATTCTATCAGTAGGTACACTCACGCAACCAAATAACCTAATAGGTACTCCCCCCTTAAGCCTTGAAGAGTACAGCCAAATGCGAAAAGATACCATGCAATATGGTGCTAAAATGTAAATAGTGTTCCACGTTCCCTTCCTGAGTTGTAATATCGCAACAGAGGTCAATAGTTCTTTTACACGCCTGTCACGACCCGACTTCTCAGATCATGAATGCACTTACTATACTACTAATAGTAAAACCAACCCATAGTCCAAAGCTGAAGCGGAGGACTACTACATCAAAATCAAAAAGCACAAGTATAATAGATGATACAGAAATAAAGCGAAAGTAAAAAAAGCAACAATTCCCAAAAACCGATTTTAGTGTAATACAAAACCTCTATATATAGAATAGGGAATCAACTGTCTAATACAAAGGTATCTCTGAAAACACATGGAGATCAAAGGTCAATGCTGAAGCGAAGCAGGAAAATTTAGACGCCAAGCTCACCCTGAGTCTCTAAAATCAAAAACATTTGCACAAACAGCGATCAGTGAATCATGGTCGGGCACCTATACTCGGATTTGTACATGGGCAAGTGTAGTGTGAGTACAAGCTATCGAAACAACTCGTAAATAGTAAGATTTGAGGGTCCACTAGGCATATACTAATAATAAAAGCAGTGAATAATGGACAAAAATAAATAGGGTCACAGAGGCAAATAGTACATCAAGAAAGCTAGCTACTCAAATATGGATCAAACAACTAGAACATGTATCGCTAGTGTAATGACCCTTAAGGTCATTTATGATAAACTTGCATTGTCTTGTATCTTAGAGCATTTCGATAGTTTCCCCAAGTTATTTATAACCTACTGGGACTGAAAGTTCGGATCCCTGGTGACTCGGTTGAGACATATCTCAAATTCCCTATTTTAGAGCTTTAAACTTAGTACTCGTTGACTTAAGTCAACTTTCCTTCAAGACGATCTTAGAATTAAATTCTAAAAGTTCCATTAGCTCCAAAAGGCTAAAGAATGTCAAGATTGACTGTGAGTTTGTGTCTTCGGGGTTTTATTTGCAAATTATGTGGAATTGTGGAAATTTCTTAAGTTTAAGCCTAAATGGGGAGCTTTGATGGTTTTTTGATGTTCAAAGTGTCAGAATGGAATTCTAATGCTTTCTGCAGCTCCAGAATGATGAATTTAGGCTAGGTAAGGAGTTGGTGTTTTTTTCGAGCTTGTCGTTGTAATTTCGAGGTGTCGTTAGAGAAATGCTCCTTTTGGTTTCAGGGGTTATTTTGAGAAAACGACATTGGAATTTAGTTTTATCAATTTCGTTGGGTCTAGAATGCCTTTTACAATATGTTTGCATATTTTTTTTTGTCAAAATTGGCTTTCGTTTGGTCCCGGAGGTAGCTGGTGCGATTGCTGAAATTTTTCAGCAGAAAAATTGTAGCAACAGCCAGTTTTTTTTAAAAGTTGGTTGTAGCCCCTTTTTCCCCATTCTTATTCCTAACTCATTTCCCTTCTCTCTCTAATCTTAGAAATCTCTCCTAAACTTGGTTCCCTAGCTCAAGATTAAGTTCTCTCATCCTTTTCATCGTTGTGATCGTTGT
>JBDJHY010836087.1:4533-15103 GCA_039654485.1 Withania somnifera | reverse complement strand
ACCCGAGTTGGAATATGGGCCCTGTAGCCTGAAAATTAAACTAAATATACTAGTGCGTGGCCCTCAGCTCGGGGGACTCGTGGTCCAAATTTGAGCTTACAAAGATAGTGAATCGAATGATAAAACAAGGTTCAAAGTAACAAAGTAAAAACATTTTTCATAATAAAGGAAAAGAAGAAATATCTAGAATTACCCAGAAACGAAGCACCACGAACTCCGAATATCACCCACGTAACTCCTCATAATTCCCCATGACTTGAAACCCTCAAAAACTGGCTCACACACCCAAGAGAAACCCATAAAATGAAATGCAAAATGCTGGAAATAAAAGGGGAGATCGTATATTTATAAACTGTTGGGGTCACGAGGCGCCCCTTTGGCACTAGGTGCAACCTCTCCTAGGTTATCTGCATGGGTGCAGGGGTAACCTTCGCCAGGGCAGCCCCTTGGGCATATGGAAGACCCCTCTAGGGCATTCCAAGGGCTTCTGGTGCGGTCTGTGCCCTGCAGCAACACAAGGTAAATTGGGAAAACTCTGAGGGGTCTAATACAAGCATCCGGAGTAAAATTCTAACAAACCAAAAGTGCATATTGGGTGGAAAACACACCACAGACTCAACAAAATTGACAAAAAAAACCAATCAATTATATTTAAGTAAAAAAGACCCTAAACTGACAAAGGATCCCAAGGAGCCCCATTAAGGACTTTCCACAAACCTACTCAAAATGAGCCCAGACACCAAACCAATGGATCAACTAGTCCAAAATAAACATTCTGGGGCTAATGGAATCAATGAAAACCTGATCCGATGCTACGATCATCAAAAGACCACCCAAGCTAAAAAATGAGATTCAATTAGGCTGAATTTTCACGAAGCAACCCAAACTCAAAACAAATAGCCGAAGACACAAACTTAATGTCCATCTTGACCAAATTTGGCATTCCAAAGCTAACAGAAATATTGAAAATTCAATTTCGAGCATGTTTACTATAATTTCGCTCTTAAGTTCCACCTTTTCAAAACTAAAACCTCAAAATAGAAAAACTGAGATAACAAGAAAATGAGTTGTTAGGCACCGATCTACCAATCCAAGAAAGTCATAAACGACTTGGGGAAACTACCAAACTACTCTAAGCATAGGAGAAGATGAAAGGAAAGAAAATGAAAACACGAGTCATTATAATAAGTATGCCCACTTTTGGTCTCTACACTTTTAACTTCATATTCTTGGCTCTAGGATTATTTTACCACATAAGGTTATGGCTCACATCATTGTTATATCACCTATTAGGTGAAAATTTACTCAAAGACTGAGACATACTTCCTGTTAAATGTATCCACCCTGAAGTTCCAAAAGAGGTCTGAGAGCATACCATACTTTCACTCAAATTCAAGATTCATTAAAAAAAAGTACGATTTTCAAACTAATAAACTTAAATGCATAAGTGGGCTCATCTCAATACTCATGAAAAATTAACTTTATTATGGTTCTATTTATGAGAACCACATTGGTGGGAATATAAATTTGACTACTTTTACTACCTCAAATATGAATTATAGTTGGAAAAAATGGAGCAATGCATGAATCTGTACAAGTTTCTTAAGGGACTTCTCTATTGCATGAACTAGAGTATGATAGAATGAGAACTTTTCTAAATGCTCATAATCACTCGTTCATAAAAATTGGTCCCTCATAACCGTAATAAGATCCTACTAACAAGGATTATATACTCCTTGAACACTTTAACTCTGTTCTCTTGTCATGCCTCGAGTTTATTCCTTAGACATAACCGACACTCAAAAGCACAAAAGGCCTCGAACTAACACTTGGCCTACAATGAGACATGAAATGTATAATGAAAATACTAATGCATAAACTAAGGAATAAGTTTAACTTCTTCATAAATGAAAATACGATAGAATACACTCTTATTATTTGACAAGAATAGTTGTTTACAACTGACTACTTCAGTTGACTGATTGACTAACTATCTATAAAGCCTCTACTGAGAACTGATGAGTTGTTGAAACAAGCCCCTGGCTAACTCTAAATAGCAAAAACTAATAACAAAGAAAATCCACCAAATATGTAAAATCAACTAGCCAACGGAGGATGAGGACTAACCAAAATATGACTAAAATTTACTGAGCCTACTAGTCATAAATCTGATAGTACATATGAATCTATATTATGAAAGGAAGCAATGTAAAATATATCCAGTAATTGGAATGTACTTGTACATAAGGTAAGTACAATAATAATATATAATCAATGTACACATGTTGTAAGGAAAAGATTCTAAAGCAAAAATTCTAAGATCATGCAAAATATAGTAAGACTAGAGTAATTGCTGAAAATCATGATGATTGAGGTTCAAATTGGTATTCTAAAACTAATGTCATGCTAAAGTCATTACATCTAAAATATATTCTAAAACTAGAGTATCATTCTTGGAATGACAACAAAACTATAAAGACCATGTTGAAGTCCTGATAATAAAAATATATGTTGAAGGACCATAAAACTCAAGATCATATTAATGTAAAGCAATTCAAAATAGGAACAAAGTAGGAGTTTCCCTTAACTGACATATGTCATATAAGTGCATGATATCCAATGTACTAACCCACACTATAAGATATTCTCTATATCTTTCCAAGGTTTAGAGGTTACATAAGCATGAGGTGATTGATCATAAGATCCATTGGCAAACCGCTTTGGAGAATTTCACCCGAGTAACTATTTAACATATACAAGCAACATAGTTGATGAATAATTCTCTTAGTGCTAGATAATCCTTTTCAAATATGACATTTATGGAAAATTAGGCTCATAATAAATTTTAGATGATCAGGGATGGCATATCTGGATACCACCTTAAATCATGAAAAGAATGTACAATATATCAGAGTACTTGTTTAGCTGAAATATTTGAATGCTAGTTAAGCTTCTAAGAATCTGAAAACTATATTATCTTGATTATCCTAAATATCATGTCATGATCTTGTAAATTCTTGATGCTTGAATTCTATTTTTTTTCATGGAATTCAAAATCATCAATACTTGAATATTAGCATGAGATATCTAAAACTTAAGAAAACATTCACAAAAGTCCATGAAAATAAAACTAGTTCAGGGAAACTTGTACATATTCATGGGGATCATATTATTTGTGAAAATTATGCATATAACATTAAAATTTCTATAAAATCATAAAGTATAAATTTGAAGTAGAAAAATCCTAGCCCTGAATACTTGTAATATATATTCTTGAAACTAGTTTTGAATGTGGGATGGAAAGAATCCATCACTGAATAGCATGCATACCTTCTAGGTAATAATACCTGAAGAAATTGATGAGAGTAGAAGCTTAAATTAAAGAACCCTAACTTGAATTAAGTAATTAGAATATGGTTCCTCTAGTCTTCTGACTTGAAAATGAAAGTGTAGAGAATGAAAATTTCTCTATGTATTGGTATATCTATGTCCCTTATGGAAGCTTAAAACTACATGGTTTTGGGCATTATAAGTTAGGAATTGACCAAAAATACTTTCGGAAAATTAAATAAAAATCCAAAAAAATACACATTCTGATTAGCCTAGGCCATGCAGCTCATTCTTTTGGAATAAGTTGTGTGTTGGTAGCTATTTCTTGGGAATTACTAATGCACCTTGCCACCCATAGTAGACTTAGGGTTGTCAGATCCAGCATAGTTCTAAGCAGTGCGAGCCTCATTTCTGCTGATGCATGGTGCGATACATGGGTTATTTCTTATTATAAAAACTACCCTTTAGCACCTATATAACCCAACACATTTCCAATAGGTTCATGGGTTTCCATACTTGTTTTTGTTACTCTGTAAAGCCTAAAAAAGATTAATAACATAGGAGAATTCTTTAAGATGTTACACCAAATTTATTTTAATTAGACCTAAATCATTAGGTCCTTTATTTAAAAAATTATTGTCAGAGCTTCTCATAATACCAACAATACCATCTGAGCTCATGATGTCGAACTATTAACTTGCATTGGGAGAGCCTTTCTATACTTTCCAAGGTATAGAACTACATATGATGGATTAGGATATGACCATGTTATAGCAGGTGAGTGACTCTATCATATGATGTTATGTAGTTCTAGGGTATTATTGTGACCCTATACCAACAGGTGCAGGACTCATATCCACTCGATACTGATTAATCTCCTAAAACATTATATATAATATTGATGGCTCAAATATTGTAATGTAACTATAAGCAAAATACTAGTCCAAAAATATAATGTTTATTGAGTTCATGAAATAGAGAGACTAGTTATGCTATCTGTATTTTGGGTTTGTGAACAAAAAGTTAAATTATATTAATTGTACTAAAATATCCTAAAATTTGTGGTTCATGTATAATTTACTTGAAATACTATAGGAACTTAATGAAATATGGATTTTATGCAAAAACTTCATCATATTTTGGATACTAAAATTTAGCAATAAGAAACAACAATAATTATTTAAATGTGCTCCATATGTATATATCATCTTGGAAAACTATATTTTGATATGAAATCATATATGGGTGGAAACTCTAGTTCCTACAATCATGAATTCAAACTCAAAAGTTGTAGTTTTTGGACATGAGGATGGCGAGATCCTCACTGAATACCCACATACTTGTCAATTGAAGAATCTGAGTTAGAATGTGGATTGAGAGCTTAAAGTTCTGAGCATGAGATAAAATCCCTAGTTCTGGACTTAGAGAGAAAACCTTTTATCTTTTTTAACTTGTGAAATTTTGAACATGAGAATGAATAGGAATAGGTCGATTAAGTAGTTAATTACCCTTCGAAGTATGTCAAGACCCAAAAAGTGGGTTATGATGGCGTCTAACAAATCCATCTAGTAGACAAACCTAAACCAGTCATCTGGAGCGGCAAGAAATGGACGATACACAAGACCCAATCAATAAAAAATAAAGCATAGGAAGATGAGAAAAAGGAAGGCATAATAGAGAAACAACCATAACAACTATCCTCAAGACCTGGTATCAGTGGTACATAAGGCATCTAAATACAACAGAGTACAATAGCTCTAGACAATACAAAAGCATAAATGTCTCAAACTTCAAGTGGAGGTATAAGTTACTACGAATAGAGAAGGGCAAGCCCGAACTTAGCATGATCCCTGAAGCTCTCAAAATCTAACCGCATGGACCACGTCCTCAACGATAACCGTCACCAAGACCTGTACCATAGAAATGGTACAGAAGTGTAGCATGAGTACCAAGAACGATTAGTACCCAGTAGGCATCATAAGCCGCCCAAGAGAGCATAAGATACAAATAAAGCAACAATGAAAACAAAAATAAAGTTCAGGAAATGTAAATATAGGTATGACTAAGGAGTAGTCTAAGTAGAAAATAAGGCAGACAATCATCAAGTAGGAGGTAGAGGAAATGAACTTGGTCCTCTAGGGACCTCAATAATGGTCAGGAAATAGATAGCTAAGAGAAATAACAAAAGACTAGCTGATAAGGTAAAGGGGTATCCAACCACAACCCAAAGAAAATGGTCAACATGTACATCTATACTAGGGAGACCAAACCCAAGAACTAGCTATCTAATGTAGAAACAAGGCAAAACTAAATATAATAAAGTTGATAGTTAGGGCGACACATACCTTGAGCTCCAGTGCGGTAACCAGCTAACCCAAGATTTTGGACTACCAAGGAATCACAAAGGTAAGTCAAAAATAGTTAATACAGTAATAGGGAACAAGTCAATTAGGTAATCATATAAGATAGCAAACAAAATCCATTGAAGCCCCATCCTGCCAGTAGAACAAACAAGGTAACTACCTAGGAAAACAAACCAAACTAACACCCTATCCCGCTAGTAGTCACAAACAGAACATTCAAGAACCTAATGTGGCCTCCCCCTTAGGTCTTAAGGGAACAAACAAACGTGGAAGAATAAAATGAAATGGGGTACATAAATATAAAAGTAATAGTAGAACACTGCATGATCCTCTGATGGCACATGGCTCAGTAGGCTGAACCAATCGTGAGACCTCTTCCATATCTCCCCCTATATATCCATCCCCCGGCATCCTGACTGATCCAGAACAATAGGGACATGGTGGACGATGTGATATTGGATCTCACGAACCATCACCACCAAACAATATAGATAGAACAACAAATGCATAACCATAAATCAATATAAACTCACCTAAAAGGTCCTAGGGGCCACCCCCAACGTCCTGTGCATCATCGTTATTTTGAGAACAAAAGGTGTCTGGGGGATATGCTGATTGATCTGGATGGGACCTCCAAATTTAGGAAACCCCTATCTACTAAGTCAACCCCTCCATAAGTAAAACACTTATCGCTGAAACCTATATCCTTCCTAACTCCCTACTGAGGTAGAGCTGTAATTGATGCAAATGGAATAGCCCCTCATTGAGGGCAGTCCCTGGCATTGTTTTCCCAAACTCCACACTCAAAACACCCATCTATGGTCCATTTCCTAGTCGTACGATAATAGTACCTCACGAAATGGTCAAGATCTCCACACTCGTAGCATCCCCTCAAAGTTCCACTCCTAACACGGCTGCCAGATACTCCTCCATGGTCACCACTACCCTGAGAACCCAAGGGAAAACTATTTATAAGCCTGACCTACCCCTCAGCTACCCTTCTCTGGATACCCATCCCATACTAGGGTAGGGCTATGACTACTGCTGCCCACTTTACATCCTCGTGGGGGGAAATTCCTGGTGTAATGTCATAATTCTACATAAATAAAGCAACCTACTGACTCTCTGCTCCGGATAGGGTTTATAAAAGACCCTTATGTCCCTTTCCACACCTAAATAGGGCATTAACCACCACCGTCTGCTGGTGGACTCCCTGACCGCCATCTCTATAAGTCTTACAACATACTTTCTCTAGATCCAACACTGGTCCCATGACCTACCCTAGAGTAAGTGCATCCACTACCAAATGCCTTGATGTTGTATGAAGTAGAAAAACCATCCCTCTGATTAAATTCTATACCCTATTGTGCTTAATAGGAAGTAGATCAAGGCCACGCCTGAACATCCTGTGAAATCTAGCTGCATAGTTTCGCATGTAAGAAGACCATTGGTCGATCCCAATAACTCTATCTCTACCTGAAGAAGCTCTCACAACATCCGCTGGCATCCAAAAACCAATCCTGGTGCCCTAAAGATCTAGGGTGATAGCGACACCTGGTAAATCCCGAGCTGATCGGGAATACTGTGGCTGATAAGGTGTATCCCTTGCGCTAGATGAAAACCTGAATATCTCTTCCTAAGTCTGATCTTTAATCACTTCTCCATCAGCATGAGTAGAACCCTCACTAACGTCCATGAAAGGCCTCTTCCTAGTCATCTAAAAATAATAGATTCAAATAAGATCTCAAGGAACCAATGGCAACTCAACGCACGACTAGAAGTTAAGAAGTGGTCAATTTCTATGAACATCTTCTATCCTCTCAAGGATAGTTTACAGTTATTTACGTACTGATCCACAGGACTCTACTAGGCACCTGCCTTTGTACCAATAATACTGGTGAACTTAAGATTTGATACTACCCTATCATGACTTAAAGTGCAGTTCATGATGGCGTCTACCAAATCCCTCCTGTAGACAAGGCTATACCAATCATATGGAGTGGAAAGAAACAGATAACACCCTAAGACCCAATCAATAGGAAATAAAGCACAGGAAGATGAGAAAAGGGAATGCATCATAGAGAGACAACCATAACAACTATACCCAAGACCTGGTATTACTAGTACATAAGGCATCTAAATACAACAGAGTGTTCTATACAATACAAAAGCATAACTATCTCTGATTACAAGTGAAAATAAAAGTTTCGAACGGAGAAAGGGAAGCCAAACGCCAAGAGCTTATCATGATCCTCAAAACTCTCAAAATCTAACCGCAAAAAACATGTACTCAATGGTAACCCTCACCAAGCCCTACAACACCGAAACAGTACAAAAGTGTAGCATAAGTAATAACAGCAATCGATACCCAGTAGGCATTATAGGCCGACTAGGCGAGCATAAGATTCAAATAAAGCAAGACAGCTAAGAGAAATAATAGAAGACTAGATAATAATATAATAGGGTTATCCACCTAAAACCAAAGAAAATGTGCAACGCGTCTAGCTATATCAGGGAGACCAAACCCAAGAACCAGCTATCTAATATAGAACAAGGAAACTGAATAACAATAAAGAGATAGTAGAGAGACACATACCTGGAGTCCAGTGTGGTAACCAGCTAAACCAAGATTATGGACTACCAGGAATCACAAGGTAAGACAAAACTATCTAATAGAGTAATAGGGAACAAGGCAATAATGTAACCATATAAGGTAGTAAATAAAATTTGTTGATGCCCTATCTCGTTAATAGAACAAATAAGGTAACTACCTAGGAAAGAAAACCTACCTGACGTCCTTTCCCTCGGGTAAAAACAAATAGAACATCCAAGAACCCAATGTGGACACCATCTTAGGTCTGAATGGGATAAACAAATGCATAATATCCAATGAAAGGGGGTACCAAAATATAAAAGTAATAGTAGAACACTGCATGATACCCCTCCGGGCTGTAGCTCAGCTTGCCGAACCTATCAAGAGACCAAATCTATATACCTCTCCTCCACTGTATAACCCTACTCCAGCATCCTGACTGATCTAGAATAGCAGGTCCAGTGGTGGAAGACTGTGAGCTCTTTTCTACAGCTCTTTCATACCACACTCTCATTCTCAGGCTGTCAAGGTTACGCCGCAATAGAGGATTAATCATATATCAGTACCACACTCTCAACACTCAGGATGTCGAGGTTACACTACAATAGGCCAAATTATATATCAGTACCACACTCTCAACTCTCAAGATGTCGAGGTTGCAGCCTACTCAAGGCTGAATCACATATCAGTACCACACTCTCAACTTTGAGGCTATTGAAGTTGTGGTGCACTTGAGGCCTAATCATATATCAGTACCACACTCTTAATATTAGAGATAAACTAGTATCTAAGTGACCAATAGCAATATAGGTGATAGTTTGAAAACGATGTAATAATAGTGAGAGAAAATATCTCTGTACCCACAAGTGGTCGCAGAAAGTATACATATATAAGTAAAAACCCTTACAAATTTATTCAGTGTAAAGTTCTGGCATATTAGTTCATCGGGTTTTTTCATATCTCAAACTAGTCTCATATGTACCCTAGTAACCAATGCATGCCCTCAACTAAAGTTATATGACATATAAAACAGCTAACAAACCAACCAAGACCTTCTACTAACCATATCCCAAATCCTCCTATGAAGTACAACTCAACTAGGCTCTATATATCTGAAAAAGGAACCACTTGCCCCCCCCTCAAGACGAAATAATATCCTCCATGGGCACATAAATAACAAAATCACAAGACCCAGTACGATAAGGCAAAAGTCGATCAGCCAAAGGCTACCAACTAATAAAAATAGGTTGTCAAGGGCACACAACTCTAACCCACGCTACTACTCATAGGATTAAAGGAATAATCCAACCCCATGGTAGGTAATTGACCTAAGGTAGTCCTAAACAATAATCCGACATTCCGGCCAAGGAAAAACCTAAGGCCTCGGAGGCTCTATAGCATACACACGGGACAGACGTCAAGGCTCACAATCATAACCAAATCATAGATAGGTCACCAACATAGAAACTAGAAGATAACAATACCCAAAGAACCTACAGTAGCCCACAGGGTACTACCTAATTCAATTACTAGGCTAAAAAAGCATAAATAGGATGACAATTGTAACTAACATGGCAAAAAGGTGATCAATCCTAATTCCCAATCCCATATGCTAGACATTTGCACTATAAGTACAAAATACTCATGTAGTCTGGCAAACAAAAGGAAACCTTGCCTACTGGGTGCCGGCAAAAAATTCTCAAAATACATGCGCCACCAGTTCGAAGCTCGAAGCAATCCCGACACTATTTAAAATTATCAAATTAAGCATCCCGTGGTCAAAATACAAAAATGATGCCTATATTGCAAAGTGCAATTTAGGTCGTCAATCGAGGCTAAAAAGGGCCCTTGGGCTCCATAGCCTGGAAAAATAATCTAAAATTACCAGCACGAAGGCCTCGTCTCAAGGAACTTATGGTTCAAAACTAATATCAATTTGACCACTAAAAGGTCCCCGATTGTCCATGAAACATTTTACACAAGTAAGAAAATATTTCAAGAGCCCAAAGTGGAAATTAATATGCAACACACCTGGAAAAATGAAGGACAATGCTCACACATAACACCTACACTCAGCCAACAATTCTCCCTAAGCTAGAAACATGACATGAGCTTCAAATCAGTAAAGGAAACAAAAAAAACCATTGAATCTCCCATACCAAGGCTTAAGGAAGAAAAGAAATGATGGGAACTTACATAAAATGAGAGGATGGTTTGAAGCCCACCACACCAAGTCCCCACACCCAAACCCGAAATTTAGAGGTGAAATTTATAAATTTGGAAC
>JBDJHY010835869.1:0-15105 GCA_039654485.1 Withania somnifera | reverse complement strand
CCTAGTCGGTAGGGTGACCAAGACCAAACGATGTCAAATATCCGGTCAATAGTTGCCAAACGATTTGCTCAGGAACATCAGGCCTTATTTTAACAATGGTGTAAGGAGCACCTCGAGATGAGGACCAATGAGGGTACTCAATCCTGCCAACAAAGGAGTTGTAGAAATGAGAAAAAAACGCACCGAAGTCCAATGGAGTCAACTGACTCAGATAAGGTAAATCCTCATCATAAGAGATAGAAAGAAACATAATATGAGAGACGACGTCAAAGTCGTAGCCCTTGATAAGATCAGAGCCCACTCTAGATCGTAGTAGAGGAGTTAGCCATAGAGAAACTCCTCAATAGAATTTTATTAAAAATGAGTTGGATAAAATTCTAGGAATTGATGAAGCAGAGGACGTGATTACCCATTTCTCTAGAGCCATAATGAATACTCCTTTACTAAAAGGTTTCAAATCCCTGACGATCAAACCTTATGATAGGAATACTGACCCTACTAATTTCTTATCCTAGTTCAAATTTCATATGATGAACCATCAATGCAATATGGAGCACATGTGCAAAGTGTTACCATAATTTTTAATTGAAAAGGCGGGATTTGGTTTGATTACTTACCCAGCAATAGCATTACTTCATTTTGCCAGATGGTCGAGCTTTTTTATGCTCGTTTCTACAAGAAAAAGAAGATGGTGAAGAATTTTGATGACCTTTTGGATGTCAAGCAAAAAGGGGATGAAACCATAAGTGCGTACATGGAGTGCTTCACAGAGGAAAGCCTACACATTGATCATAAGACTTACCAGCTCTTTATTTCCGCTTTCTTGAACTAACTTCAGCACGATTATCTTTATACCTAGCTGACAAGGAACACACTGCAGATGAAACAAGAATTTTTCTAGGTGGTTAGAAGTTTTTCCACTGCGGACGAGGAAAATAAAAAGAAGAGAGAAGGAAATAGGTCTGAGAAGAAGTCCAGTAAAGGGAAATCCCTAAGAAAAATATGTTTGACAGGGTGAATGGGGGTGAATTAAGCCTAAAATTTCTTAAACTACAGTGATGCCCTTGACGAAGACGAGATCAGGTCAATGCCCTACGTTGATGCCTTGGTCATAAAAATGATCATGGCACACAAAAAGTACATCGAGTATATGTAGATAATGGTGTTGCTGTCAATATCATTTTTCCACATGCTTTAACTAGCTCAGGATTGACTGAGGTAGTTTGCGGCAGACTGAACAATCGCTCCAAACTTTTACCTAAGGAGAGGTAATGCCAGAAGGATCCATTTGGTTGCCAGTTACTGTAGGGGACTACCCCAGGTAGAAAACCATGATGGTCGAGTTTTATGTAATCAATGCACCATCTCCCTACAACGTCATTCTGGGACGAGATTGGCTAATTTGGACCAAAGCAATTTGTTCATCCTACCATCTCATGATAAAGTTTCCCATCAAGCACGGGATAGCTTTCGTCTGAGGTGATCAACGGGTTTCACGAGAGTGCATGAGAATTATGTTAAAAAAAAAGTACCTGAGGTGAATAAATAGCAACCACAGATCTCCCGACTTCAACCTTGGGAGAAGATCCACGTTATCCCAACAGGGGAATCGGATGATAAAGTGCTTGAGGTCGTACTAGACCCAGATTTCCCTGAGAGAAAAGTCAGCATAGGATTAACCCAAAACCTTTCACTACACCGAGGCATCATATCATTGCTCTAAGAGTTCAGAGATGTTTTTGCCTGGTCACCATTGGATATGACGGGAGTCTCACCTGAGGTGATGGTCCATAGGTTAAAAGAAGATCTACCAGTAAAGCTTATGCAGCAGAAGAAGAGGAAATTTACACCTGTAAGAAATCAGGTTATTCGAGCTGAAGTTGAATAATTGCTGGTTGCAGATATCCTTTTTGAAGTAAGGTATCCAACTAGGATCGCCAATCTGGTCATGGTGAAAAAGGCAGGGGGAGGATGGAGGATGTGTGTGGACTACACAAATCTGAACAAGTACTGTCCCAAGGATTGTTACCTCTTTCCAGTCATCGACCAGAAGGTAGAAGTTGTCTCAGGGTGTGAACTCTTAAGTTTCCTAGACTTGTACAAGGGTTACCACCATGTGCTCATGGATGAGGTGTATGCCCCCAAAACCTCCTTCATTACATACTGGGGGACATTCGCCTATAAAAAGATGCCCTTTTGTTTGAAGAACGCGACAACCACATGCCAAAGGTTAGTGGATAAAGTGTTCCAAAAACAAATCGACAGAGTGGTGGAGGTCTACATGGATGACATCGTCATGAAAATAAAAACCTTGGAGATGAGCTTAAAAGACTTGGAGGAAGTCTTTTACCTCCTTAGGCACATCGGGCTGAAGCTGAATCCGGTGAAGTACAATTTTAGGGTCAGCTCGGGGAAGTTCCTAGGATACATCATATCCAAGAAAGGACTGAGTGCTTAAAGATGTATAGAAGCTGACCGGATGGCTGGAAGCACTAAGCCGTTTCTTGCCCAAGTCAGCTGAAAAGCAGTGGCCCTTCTTTCGCATCCTTAAAAAGGCCAAGAATTTCTAATGAATAGATGAGTATCAAAAGGCCTTTGAGGATCTAAAACGATATTTGACGACACTGCCTATGCTAACTATAACAAAGCCAGGAGAAACCTTGTATCTTTACCTAGTGGCAGCAGGGGAAGCGGTCAACAGTCAAGGAAGAAGAAGGAGCGCAAAAACCAGTCTACTTCGTCAGCCGAGCTTTGCATGGAGTCGAAGCGAGATACTTGTCCAACGAAAAACTAGTGCTAGCACTGATAACGGTAGCTCGGCGACTTCGTCCCTACTTCCAAGCACACCCCATTTATGGCTAACAGATGTACTTCTAAAGCAGGTACTATTGAAACCAGAGGCATCAGGGTGACTGATAAAGTGGACAGTCGAGCTCGGAGAGCATGTAATCGACTTCAAGCTTAGAAAGCTATCAAAGGCAAAGCTCTGGCCGATTTCCTTGTAGAGATGCATAAATCTACCTTGGAGGTAATAGAATCTTCTATGAAGGAGGCCGAAGTGGACAAGGAACCCAAGGCACCTAGTGACTCTGTCGTCATGCATGTAGATAGAGCCTCCAGTGAAGATGGTAGTAGGGCTGGAATCATACTCAATATCCCTGAGGGGATTAAGATGTCATACATATTGTGTTTTACCTTTAGAATGACAAACAATGTGGCAGAATACGAGGCGTTGATAGCAGGTCTCCGCCTAGCTTAACAGATGAAGATAAAGTCACTCTCAATATTCAACAATTCACTAATTGTGGTCAATCAAGTAAAGGGTACTTAAGAAACGAAAGATTCCCAACTGAAAAATACCTGGAGATAGTAAAGAGGCTTTTAGGAAAATCTCTTACTTTCAGATAACCAAGATCCCCTGAGGAGAAAACATGAGAGCAGATGCTCTTAGAAAATTGGCATCCTCCAAAGAAGGAAAAAAATCGAAAGGTGTTAATTGAGGAGGTCCTCCACCCAAGTATCCATGAAGTCAATATTTCTGTGGTAGATAAGGTGAACGACAGCTGGATAACCCCAATAATAAAATACCTCACCCCAGGAGAAGCCCTGCCTAATCCTACTGAAGCCAGGAAACTTCATCTCAAAGCACCCAAGTATATTTTGGAGAGCGAAATCCTTTATAAGAGATCCTTTTTACAACCCCTGCTGAGGTGTATTGGGCATATTCAAAAAAATTATATAATATGGGAAATCTATGAGAGATCGTGTGGTATCCACTTAGGTGTAAGAAAATTGGCAAAAAAGATCCTGAGGTGGGGCTATTACTGACCCACTTTGTTCCTAAATAGACAGGACTTCGTCCAGAAGTGTCCAAAGTGCTAGTTCCATGCTTTGATAACCCGACAACCTCAGATGGAGTTAATCTCGGTGCAGAGTGCATGACCCTTTGCTTATTAGAGGATCGACTTCGTGGGACCATTTCCTGAAGTCCTAGGAAGAGTGAAATTTCTATTGGTCACTATAGACTACTTCACCAAGTAGGTAGAGGCAGAACCCTTAGGGGCAATCACAGGAAAAAAGACCCTGAATTTTGTCTGGAAAAATATCATGTGCCAATTTGGGATACCAAAGAAGATTATCTCAGATAACGGGAAATAGTTTGCAAGAAACCCGTTCAAATCATGATGCGAAGAGATAAAAATCACTTAATAATTCACTTCGGTACACACCCTCAAGCGAACGGGCAAGTCGAGGTCACAAATAGGACATTTCTACAAGGCTTAAAAATAAGTTTAGACAAAGCTAAGGGAGATTGGGTAGAAAACTTATCTCATGTCCTATGGGCATATAGGACAACCCAAGAACACATAACGAGGAAACCCCGTTCAGCCTTACGTACAGTACAGAAGCAGTGATCCCAGCCGATATAGGGGTGCCCAACCCGAAGTCATTACACTATACTGAACGACAAAATGAAGAAAAGCTCAGGTTGCCTGGAGGAGATAATAGAGATGGAGGCTATTTCTGAGGCAAGATACAAACAATCAATGGCTAAATACTATAACGACAGGGTAGAAAATACCAAATTTAGCCCAGGCTAGCTTGTCCTGAGACGAAACGAAGCTAGCCAAGCTGAAAAGATGGGAAAGCTTAAGGCAAACTACGAAGGCCCTTATCAGATAATTGAAGCTTCTAACGCAGTAGCTACAAATTGGCAAGACTAGATGGTACTAAAATACCCAGAACCTGACATGTAAGTAATTTACAAAGATTTCATTAGTAATATATGCAGTTTCTTATGATTAAAATTATGTTTATTTCTTATAATTTATCTTTTATTGCATTTAGTTCTTAAGATTGTCATTTTTACGGCTATTGACCAGTTTAAAGAGCATGGGAAAAACCTCAGCCTAAGAGAGGCCATTCAAAAATTACAAGTTAAATTGACCTCGGGGACCATCCTGAGCTCGGTTCGGCCAAGTGCCGCGAATTATAAATTAAATCAACCTCAGATATAAGAGCTCGGTTCAGCCAAGTGCCTTAAATTATGAATTAAATCAACCTCAGCTATAAGAGCTTGATTTGGTAGAGCACTGAAAAATTATAAATTAAACCGACCTCGTTTATGAGAGCTCAGTTCGGCAGAGCACCGTAAAATTACAAATTAGATTGACCTCGTCTATGAGAGCTCGGTTCAGTAGAGTGCCACCAAATTAGACGTTAAATCGACCTCATTCGTGAGAGCTCAGTTCGGCTAAATGCCTTAAAAAACACAAGCTAAATCAATCTTAGGTTGGTTTGGCCAAGCCCCGCATAATCATGAGATAAATCTACCTCATTCACAAGAGCTCGGTTTGGTAAAAAACCACAAATTATGAATTAAATTGCCACTGGTATAGGCAAGCACATACAAGTAATGGGACAACATGGGACAGAAAAAAATACCATAAAAAATAAGTATGCAAATTAAGTCATTTTATTTAAAGTTGTGCAGTCATTTACATAAGAGTATTCCTACCTATCAAATTAACAAGGTATACAAATACTTCTCAAAAGAATTATCCTAACTCCTAAGACCTCGTCGGGATCGAGTTGGTCTATTATCACCCTGGCCATCCAGCGTAGGTATGATGTCTGAGGAGGCAGCTGAAGAAGGGTTCTGCTCACTTGTGATGGTTTGCAGATTAAGTCGGAAATACTGAGGCCTCTTCTTCACATCCTCATACATAGCCAGGACGTGGTCCAAGATGATCTTATTCTGCTGATAACAAGGGGAACCTTCTCAATACATGGAAGATATGCTTGCAAGGATAGTAGACATCTCGTTAACCCGCTCCTCCACCTCGTCTAAGGTAAGTAATCCTCTCTCAATAAATACTATCTTTTCGTATTCGCGTACTTGATCTTGGAGGCGACTCACCTCAGCTTCACGATGGTCGAGGTCCATCTTATACTGAGTTGATTTAGATTTCCAAAAAGCAATGAACTTCACAGTATTGTCTACAAGCTTATGGACATCCCCCCGCAGAGCTTCAATCTTTCTAGATAACTCTTTGTTCTCCAGCCTGAGGTTTTTCCTCTCGTCACTAGAGGCTCTCAGCTTATTAACCAAACCCTGGAACTTTGCATTCTCAGATAGCCGAGTTCAGAAGTACTTGATAAATTCATTCTTAGTATGAAGCTCCCTATTTCTCTCATGAAAGAGCCTTCGAAGAAAGAAGTTTTCCCTTACCATGTGTTCAAGTATATAAGGGATAATTGCTGAAAAGTAAGAATGGAAGTGTTAGAAATGGCAGGAGAACGAACTGAATTATGAAAAAGTTTCATTTTATTAATGAAGGCAGAATAGGCCAAGATGATTACAAAAGAGGAAAAAATGAAAAATTACAAGGGTCTTAAAGCCTAACTATCACCCCGACATGTTCAACGACCGAGATAGGCTTTATCTCTATAGGAGGCCCAACAATGGAAGTAGAGATGGGGTCTTCAATGGGAGTGCTTGGAGGGACCTCGGGGATAGATGGTTTCTCCTCAACATGAAACATGCCCTTAGCAGTTACGAACTCCTGGATATCAGGATCGGCATCCTCAGTGCATACCTTTAAATCTCGAATGCTGAGCAACAAACTGAATCAATGGGAGCTCAGGTTTATCCAGCATTGCCTTGATGAAGTCCTCAATCACTCGATCTTCTTCCTCGACTTCATAGCCGAATCACTCATCTCGGAGGGGTAGATCTGGGTATGCCTCGGCCACCTCAGACAGCACCACCACCCTGGTGGCGGTGACCAAAGAATCGCTCATGCATAAGACGTATTTTGAGAAGGCATTGATCATGGTCAAAAAGGACCTCGAAGAATTCCCCTTGTTGATCGATAAAATTCTTCTTCAGGCAGTGCAACTCAGTCTCAGCAGCCATCTTTCTTTTCTCGGCAGTCTTTCTCTTTTCTTCGGAGGCCTTCAATCTGGCCTCTAGTTCTTTTTTCTGAGCCCTTTCTCGGCTGAGCTCCTCATTAACGCGGCCCACTTTCTAGGCCAAGATAAACGCCATCCTTCACAAAACTTGCGAAAAGGAAAATAGGTTGAGTACTAGGAGAAAACAAGTAGGGGTACGACTAGATTCAAAAATACTTACATTGCTGAGATCGCCTAAAGATATATCCTCAACAGGGGTCAATTCACAAGGCTTTTGCCTCTTGGTCATAGGTCCCTGAGTTGTGCTACTCCTCTTACGGCCTACTTTGGGAGTTTCAGAAACCTTCATTGTACGAAGGGGGCTGGGAGAAGTTGAATCTTGGGCAAGCTCGGCTGATGAGCTGAAAGGTTTGGTTTTCTTTCCAATTCTAACGTGCACCACTAAAACAAAGACAAAGACAAGTCATATCAATAATTTTGACAAGATAAACTGAGGAATTCACCTCGGAAACACTGACTTCTAACTACCTCTGGTCCCTTCGGCGACCTCCTCATAAGGTACCACCTTGCGAACCTTGGCACCCGGGTTAAAGACGCCGATTTTAGCCTGGAACAGGTTCCTATCGGTGAAACGACAGCTATAGGGGGTATCTGATCGACGAGGTCAAGGTACAAGGCATTAACACTCCCAAAAACATCATATCTAATTTTATCCAGATACCAATCTGGGTGAAAAGAAAACTTGTCTAGTTTAAAAAAGATTTTTTTTCCTTTCAATCAGCAATTTTGAAAGGGGTTAGAATCCTAAAATTATGGAGGGGGATGAAAAAGTACCACCTCTTTAAAGGCCCTAAACTTTTTACCGTGAAAAAATATTTGAACAAATCTACAGAAGGATCTGCCCCAACTTTGGAGCAGGCGAGTGTAAAACCTACAATAGTGCACATGACGTTAGGTGTCAATTGCACAAGGGTCAAGTTAAAAGTTGCCAATAAGCGAGTTAATACAGGAACAAAGGGAAAACATAACCCAACCACTATATACTCATTGGAGCAATACCCTACAGGGGGAAGAAAGCCATATCACATGGATGGGGTATGGTAAATTCAAAATTAGGGAGAAAATGGCATCCCCTAAGATAAGGTTGCAAGGAGTCTACCGAAAGACTACTTGCAACCTTTGAGACCAACAAATCATAGCCCTCAAAAGCATGGGGGGATGGATTTAGAGATTGGAGGTCAGGGGTACTCTTACCTACGCAATTGGCATACTTATAGATTTTTGAATAAGTAGAAAGATGAGAACAAAGAGAAAGCAAAATGACGAATTACGAAGAAAGACTACAAAGAAAAGGAGGAAATGTATATGAAAATATGACTTAGAATCCTAAGGGGCGTAATTAATAAAGGGAAAAATGAAACTACGATACAGTAAATACTGCATATTCTTCAGGTAAAAGTACCAAAAAGAACGCGTCCACTAAGAGGTTATGACACGTAGAAAGAAAGAGTGGGGGGAAATAAAGCGATGAAAATAAAGAGGTGGGAAAACCAGATAAGGTGTAAAACTTCCCGCCCATACTATTTCCTAAAAAAAAAAAGATACCCTAAGTAACACACTCACTTCTGCTCATCCCGGGCTGGTAAAAACAAAAACTTTCGCTTAAAAGCAAAGGTCATATCAACCTCGGACGATACCACTTCGGTCCAGGCACCTTAGCCACAAGATGGTTGTCATAACAGTTAACACGTATGCAGTTCACCTCGGCATGTACCACCTCAGCACGCCATGATTTTAATGATGACCTCGGGAAGCCAGCTGAGATGAATTATTAAACACAGTCAAAGTGCCTTGGTTTTATAAATGATATAGGGGAAAGTCCTCAGAGAAACCAAATTCATCCCTACTCTACGATGTAAGTCGAATGACATAAACACACACTTCGACTCCCAGATGGGGGACTACTGTAGAATAACGGTAGTAACAAGATATTAATAGTAATTAAGAATTACTATTAATAACATAATAAATGTAGAGTAGCGGTAAAATAATTACCATTAATGTGGTGGCAACCGTTGAGGAAATTATTCCTAACCCACTAATGAGGCAACGACAATTATAAAGAAAGTGACAATAACTACTGCGGAGGTTACTTCCCATTTACAGTTCCCACTAATGTGGTTGTTACAAGAACTAGCTTCAAAAGCCCAAACAGTGGAAAGACAAAGGTATGCTCAAAGGGGACCACCCCGGGCTTTATTTTGCAGGTGCTTATCCAAGAATCATTGTTGTTACTCGGAATCGTAAGGTAGATTTCATAGTAGGATTATTGGTAATCTTTTGAGATTCATCAACAATCTACCACCACAAGCTACCTCCACAACATGCACTCACCACCAAGTATCAACTATTTGACCATCAGCCTCCATCCCATAAGCACAACTACCATCAAACTATTGATCACTTCTATCATCACCTCATTTAGTTATAGGATTATATCAAACTCTTGTAATTCAGTTAACACGAATTTTAATCATGCGTATAAAAATTATATTATGTTTTATAATATATATAAATATATATATGCATTCAAAAGCAACAAAAAAACATAAATAAGAAAAGCATTTAAAAAAATGAGAAAGGAAAGACGCAAAAGCAAAAAAAAAAAAAAAAAAAAAAAAAAAAAAAAAAAAAAAAAAAAACAAAAACAAAAACAAAAACAAAAAGAACGAACAAAACAAAAAAAAGATATCAGAACAGAAAACGAGAATAAAAATTAGAGAATGTAAAAAAGAAAAAAAAAAGGTGTAGGGGGGTGGGGACCATGTGCTACTGCTAGTCAAGCATCAATTGGCTAAATTTTCTTTTTTAATTCCTTAGCCATTTATATGGAAACTAGTTTTCATTATTGGTATATATTTGTCCTTTTTTCTTCAATTTATGTGAAGACGTGGGACGGATTTTAAGTAAGAATAAAAGATTTTTGAAATTTATATTCTAAGTAAATTATAGATGATTGTTTGATTGTAAATTATTTTATTAAGGGTAAAATAAGTATTTTAAAATAAATTATTACTAAGTATATAAATATATAATTCTTTTTTAGATTGACTAAAAAGAAAAATGAGCCATATAAATTGAGATTGCAAAAATATTATTTGGGTCACCATGAATAGGTTAATCAAAGCAATCCAGACATTGACTAGAATCTACATTCAGGATATTGTTTGTTTGCATGGTATATCCATTTTTATAATTTTAGAGCGAGGTACATACTCGGTTCACACTGCATTTTTGGAGATCTATGCCGAAGAGTTGGGTGTTCAAGCAGAGCTCAATACAATATTTAACCAACCGACACATGATCAGTCTGAAAAGACTATTCAGCTTTTAAAGGGGATACATGCATATGTGATCGACTTTGAGGTCGTTCAGACTAATGCTTGCTTTTGGTGAAGTTTGCATATAATAAGTAGGCGTTTAGCCAAGAAGATAAAAAAATTTGGAGTTGGAGATAGAGTTGGGGTTAGAGTTTGAAGTTGTGTTTTGTCATATCTTTTTGAAAAGTTTTTTTAAAATATAATTTTACACCCTAATTTTTTAAAATAGCAAAATCACCCAATTTAACAATATAAAGTTGTACCTCATTCACGAAAATGACGAGGGAGTTGTCGCGAGTGAAGATTTATCATAAATTTATCATATCATTATCATCTGTCCATTTATTGGCATTTGAACCACGTGATTTGCTTATTCTTTTTATGTCTCAACAATATAACAACAATAAAACAACCAATCACATAAATATAATTATTTCGAGCAATATAACAACTGAAAACAGGGCTTATAAGTAATGTTGAATAAGAAAATAAAATATCATGAGTGCTTTTGTAAACATATAAAAGTTGGGGTAATATGTAACAATATTTAAAGTTGAAATAGGATTTGAAGTAAAAACATGTTTCAACCTGTTTTCACTTTTTCAATTCCAAATCGTATTAGAAATTCTTTATGGCCAAACACAGTTTTTGGATAAAGTGAAATATTTTTCAGAGTTAAAAAATCCATAGCCAAATGCCCCCTTAATAGTTATCATTTCAATATTCAAATTGCTCTATTCGAGTTTGTCACGCCCCGAAACTACCCCTGGGTGAGACTGGGTACTTGGAACCCGAAGGATCCCAAGCCAACCCTCGACATACATACTTAAGCACCGTTAGACTTAAACAATAAATTTTACAACCAAAGGAGTATTTCATCCATTTTGAAATAAAAGAATTAAAGGAAACATAACGTGTGGGCCCGAAGGGCTAACATAGTCATACTATATTTTATCCAAAAGTCTCTAACATAAGAAACACCTACGCCGTGACAAGGTCCACGACTGAACCAAAACTAATATGAAAGATATAAGAAAATCATATTGTCGGAGCCCTCAAAGTGAGGAGGACTCACCACTACTGATCTTGTGACAGGAAACTCTTAGCCATGAACCTGAAAACGATCACCTGTATATACATCGCATGAAAAATGTAGGCAATAAAAGTATGCAGTTAGTACAGAAAAGGTACTGAATATATAGGAATGCAGTAAAATAAAGATAAAAGCATGCTTAAAACTAAACGATGATAAAATTCATTTTAAGTAATAATTTACAATATGAGACCACAATGAAAGTATAAGGTAAAAAATTAAAAGATAATTTATAAAACATATCTCCAAAAAAAAATTGAGTCTGACAAGTACAAATCCATATCGTAATAAGGTAAAATCTAATTCAACTTTTTTAGGTGGGAGTTTCTTTTAACCTAAAGAAAATCATGCAAACTCCATAGAGTTTGGTGTGCTTCCCCTACACTAAAAAAGTGGAGTGATAACCGGCCAAAGCTAACACTAACATGCATTAGAATCCTTTCATTAAGTCTCACTGATTCTTGGAAATTAACGTACGGTGGCAACGAAGTTATGAAACTTGGGTTGTATAAACCCGCGTTCTCTTAGTGCTCAATAGTTCTCCCAAAATATTTTTATATACATAGCTCATTTAAAATTCATAATTGGCACATCTTGCCATATCATTCATGAAACATAATTCTTTGAAACATTATTATATAACATGTTCTAGGCCATATACTAGAACCATAAGACCATTAAAATATATAAAGTTTATATATATTTTTAAAAATATAAACTCTTGTGCATAAAATTTGTATTTATAAAGCTATCTTGTTCATAAAATCATGGAAATTTAAAATCATAGGTAGAAAGACTAAATTACCAAGACCATATGCCTAAAGTCATGAAATCCAAATCTTGAATCAAGGAACACCTTGCTAAGATTTACGATACATAAAACCTCGTAAGATATCATAAACATGTGAAGGACATCGAATTTATAAAGAATCGTGCATAATAGAGTGAAAATAAACTTGGGTCTTTGGAACCTAACTTAAAGAAAATTTATCAAAAATCTATTGGACATGAGAACAAAAGGAGGTTCTCATTGAAGTCTTACATACCTGAATTCGAAGAATTATTGAAAAAAACTTTAGGCTTAAGTCGTGAAGTTTGAACTTGAAGAAAACCCTTCCATGGAGTTCTTAGAATTGAAATTTGGGGAAGAAATTATGTGTTTTTACCTTTCTTGTAATTTTTTTTAAAAAAAACTTTAGAGAGTTGCATAGATAGAATAGAGGGTTTAAGATTTAAAAAAGAACAAATTTTGGATGTTTTAGAGGGGTCTTAAGTTTTGGAATTAAGTATATAAAGTGGTGAAATGAATACACAATTGAATATATAGGCTTTGGCATAGTTTAATCCGATTTTTGAGCTGCACGACGTGCTCCTTTCATAAGTTATTTGCGCGGCGCGTCCCTTATCCCACTGACTTTCCAGTGATTTTGCGCTTAAGCTCCGCGATGCATAGTTTACTGAAATGCTTATAACATTTTACTCCAGCCTCGAATTAATGCGTAATTTATTGCGTTGAGAACTAGACTCAGAGAACTTGAATTTATATAGTTTATGGGTTATATAACTCTTAATATCCTAGGAGATATTATTATTTTAAGTTGACCCATTTTCAAACCTATACAAAATCTAACCGATTAGGAAAGTTTGACTTCAACTTTGTGCTAGGAGTTCGTTAAGACCTTAAATCAATTCCAACACTTAATGTACACTTAGTAGATGGATTTAACATCTAGGTTCAAGTAAGAACTCAATTTATTCATTTCTAACCATGTACGCCAATGGTTCAAGTCTTAGATTAAAGTCGGGGTCTTACAATACCTCCCCTTTGGGATCATTCGTCCTTTAATGATGGTATTAACAAGGAAGGACACATATGAGCTAAAATTTTACTTTACTACCACAAGAATTTGACAATCACCTACTAAAGAATGCAGGAGCATGAGTTATGAGTTCAAGAAACTATCATAGACTTGACGAGCTTGATTCAGGACATGAACTTAGACGAGCTTGATTCAGGACATGAACTTAGTCTTTGATATAGATCTCATTTATCAAGGAGCTATAAGACATGAAACGTGATTTCGTTGAGCACTTAGTGAGAACAGAACTACTTTTTTCCTTAAGCAATACGATTGATACCCTCAAGCTTAGCAACACTTCCCCACATTACTCCCTCTTTCGAAAATTCTTTATCATTTACATCTTATAACTCTCATAAAGGTAGATGTAGCTATATAGCCTGAGCCTAATCATATGTTTTTTCCAACGTCAAGCCTAACTTGGAGGTACAAGCTCTACCTATAATATGATCATGATAGTCTAAGACACTAAGTGCTATAGTCTATATCCCCAAGATCCTTGACTCCTTCTTATACTTAAAATAATCCCAAACCTCAAGATCCAATCAAGGAGTCACTAACCACATAATTCAACTGCCATACCTTTACAAACAAGATATTCAAACTTATATCTATATTCTCTTAATGGGTTTCTTGTAGTTAAAACTATCTAAAAATTCACTTAAGTGTCTCTACCATTACAACTACCATACATCCTTATCTAATCAATACACATAAATAGGTCTTACCTTGTACTCCAACCACACTTAACAACATAGATAACATAAGCATACCAAAGATATGAGTAAATGAGGATTCACTGTCTCCCATCTCATTAATAAAGTCACTAAAGAAAATGGGGGTATGAGCATAAACTTTAGAAATTTTTGGAATGAGGTTCTAACTCTTCACTATAAATATGGCGTATAGTTGTCCATCATTAATGGGAGAGATACTGGTCAATATAGATGGATTTTGGTCGTAACCCTGAAACACAAAATGAGGTCCAAGAAGTACAAGGCATAAAACTTCATATACTGAGTAAAAAGAGCATGAATAGAGGATTGGGCTGCACGTTGCTTGATTTTATTAGATATTACATTACGAGAATATATTGAGTTTATTGGTTGAGCATATTGTGAAGCATAAGTGAATATATCATGAGTTAGTAAAAAATAAGGCTGGAGTTCACAACTTCATCGAGTAATATTGAGGTCTTTCCATTGAAATTGTTGTTTCTTACCCTAAGAACTGAGCATGTACGTGAATCTATATAAAGTTCATGAGCATGGATCGTAGGCATGAGTTTGATCATAGAATATGAATAGGGTGTCAAGATGATTGAAATCTAGGGAATACAGGAAATAATGTATCAATGACTCACCATAACTCTTCTCTAGAACTATCACTATTCAGTTCTCAAAACCAAACTTGGCTATCCATTTTGTCATCTCCCCCTTAGATCAAGCTAACCATTCTGATTCTGTAAACTTTATCTCTA
Source organism: Withania somnifera (assembly GCA_039654485.1). NCBI lineage: Eukaryota > Viridiplantae > Streptophyta > Magnoliopsida > Solanales > Solanaceae > Withania > Withania somnifera. The sequence continues at coordinate 378 of JBDJHY010835869.1, read as the reverse complement.
AAAGATGATGTAAACAACTAACTCTGTATGGGTGGGATATATATATGTACCGAGTAGGATTACATCATATATATTTAAAACTTTTGAAAAATATTTATTTTTATTTAAATCTATTTATATTTGGTATCAGAGCAAGAAGTTTCTAGGCCTATAGACTAAGTTAAATGAGAAATATAGAATTTGTAAGACGAATACGTATAAGAAATCATCAAAAGTGGATCGAAATAAAACATCAAAATAAAACATCAACAAGAACTACTAGAATATTGGTATAATTTAGAAAAAGACTTAGAAAATAAACTACATATTCTAGAAGATAAATTTATTACAGAAGAATATATAGAATATATACAAGCAGAATTAGAAAATACTAAAAAA
>JBDJHY010835762.1:0-10402 GCA_039654485.1 Withania somnifera | reverse complement strand
CATAAGTTAAGATTGAGTGTTCATTTTGTAATTGGATCCTTAGATTGCAAATCGGACTGCACCATCAGCACTAGAATGTCTAGTTTGGGTTAAGTGATTCGTTCATTCAGACTTCAGGCTAACCGAGGTCATTTCAACTACATGGTTGGAAAGTTGGTTATTTTGTCTTAGTGTTGACCTTGGTCAACATTTCATTAAAACGACCCTGGATTAGAATTTTGTCTACATCATATAGTCCATAATATCGTTTCCTAGATATAGCATATTTTGTTTTTGTTCATAGGGTTTCGACCGCATTTCGAGCATCAATGTAAAGTTTGCTTTTAACTGGATTTTTTGGTTTTTAGTTGTTTCTCATGCACATCTAATTCCTTTTATACATCATGACATGATTACACGTGATCACAATGAACATTCTTGCGCTTCTCTTTATGATCACGAACTTAGTCCATGTGTTCGCATGATGCCTTATTTTATACCTTCGCGATAGCAGCACATGATCCACGCGATCGCGATGTACTTTTTTCTTGAGCCTTACAATTGCGTGCCTTAGGCTATCCAGTCACATGGAGTAAACTTGTACCTGGTATGAATACCTGGAATCTTATAATTTCAGCAATTTTTCTACATTATTCCATCTTCATACACTCTAAAACCCCCCATCAAAATATTTGTCTTTTTATGTTATATTGGTGTTGCCGGAAACTATTTGTCTTCGGTTATTCATCTACTATTGGTAAGTTTCCACTTTAACTTCTTCAAATTTCACCTAAAATTTCCCCAATTCTAAGAGTTATTTCTTGACTTTAATCCATTTATTCTAGATTATTTCTTGCTCGTCTTAGCTCTAAATTTTGTGTATGGATTCCCTACGTCTTGAGGAACATTTTGGTACCCTTTCTTCAGAGATTCAAGTTTGCAGAACCGTAGGTCTATTTGACCCACGTTTTCACCCCGGCTATTTTCATATCTTTATGGGTATCTTTTGACTCATACTAATGTATATATTATTATTTTTCTTATTTCGTGATCGTTTGACCTCGTTTGTGCATTTTTTGAGGTTATTGGAGTAGTGTGGGTAGATTCTACTTAGTAATTTCGTGCTTGTTATCACAGGCAGGTAGGATATGGCATACTGATCTTAGATATTTCTTATATTAGAAATAATTACAGTAATTAGCCATCCTTGGGTTGGGATTTTCTAGATTGGTAACTATGATCATGTCCGGTCCTTTATTTTGCTTCTTGGTTACGTATCTGTGTTGCATTTGTAATTAGAGTTACCCTGTGACCTAGATGGTCTTGATGGACTTGGGAAAATAGATGGTGGGGTTATCGGGAATGTCCCTGAGTCCCCACATCGCCTAGATGGTTCGAGTTATTGTAGTATTCGTGCCTGTGCAGGCCCGTATAACTTGTTGCAATTGAGTATATCATTATCGTGGAACTGATTTTTATGCATTGGTTTCTAATGTTTTATGTCCTAGATTCCAAAGTCACTGATTTTGAAACATTGTATGGTCTTGCGACACCTGTTTTAAATATTACGAGATGAATAAGTATTTTCAAGATCTTTTACCAATTTTGCTGATAAAAAGGCTAAGAGTTAATCACAGTTTGAGTTAGTACTATACTTGGTTACGGCCAATGGTTAGATGTTTATTTCATTTTCAATTTAGTCCTGGTTGTGGATCGGAATGGTCATTGATCTTGATTCTATATAGAACTGACAGTGGTTCAAGTATAATTTATGTTATATGAGTTAAACTTACTTAATAAGTTGAGTTGTATGCTATAGCTACCCCCGTGGACTCTGCCGACACGAGATTATGGGAAACAAAAAGAGAGGTACATGGGGGATGAGAGATATGCGGGCTGTGGCTTCCCATGGGTCCTACCATACTGGGCTTGCGGGTTTGGTATAGGAGAGTATAGATTTACTTTTGCTATCATTTCATCATATTATTCATGCATATTATTTTCTTGGGTGTTGTTTGTAACCTCTAGTAGGATGGGGTGCTAGAGGGTTGAATTCATACTGTTTTGTTTCTTTTCTTATCCTATTTTGTATATACTTGTGGTAGTTAGCCCTTCATTTTTCCCCATTATCTGAGGTTACCAGTACACTACTTTTTTTGTTTTCACTGCATGACTCATTAACTGAGCATGGGTTCAGGTACATTCTTCTCTTTGTTTTCTAAGTCTTCCTTATTATAGCTCGTTATCTATGATATTTACTTGTCTTATCCTGTTAGATAGTTTCTATGTTTTTTATTCTTGTTTAACTTTCGTGACTTGTATTCTTTATCTGTATAGTTACTATTTTTATTTTTTATGTGATCCCAGTTGGCCGATGATGCTTACTGGGTACCCGTTGTTTGTGTACTCATACTACACTTCAGAGTTGTCACTCCCCGAGTATACACCCTAGACCTGACATGATGTTAAGAACACCGAAGAATCCTCAACATACCTTGAGTATCTGGTGCGCACACTAATATATATAAACAAATATGACATACGTAACTAAATCAACATAACTAATAGCAGTTGTTGGACTACTTTTAAAACACTAGTCAGAAATATGATAGAAATGTGAAATAATCAAGTCATAAAACTAAACATACTAAATATCATGCCTGAACGTCTCTATTGACTGAAATAATGTCTAATAGAAGTCTCTAGCTCATAAAGAAATACAAAATTGTCTACTAATAAATAACTGATAAATCTGATGTTGCACGCTGAGAACCAAGGTCCTTGAAGCATGAGAACTCACTAGTAGAAATCTTCCTGATAGAGATCCAAAATATCCACAAATCTCATATTGATGACCTAAATCTACAATGGCAGTTTAGGCAAAGAGAATTCATAAGTAATTAGGAATGCACTGGGTATGTATGAATAATAAGAAATAACATGCATAAAATATTGAATTTAAATAAATGGGATGAACAATGGACATATATGAAAGCATTAAGTAAGATAGGATCATGGGTAAAATATGGTAAAACATATGTAAGTATATATGTGTTAAATTTATGTTGATTTAAAGATGACTGAGCTATAACAACTGAAATAACTCATGAACTAAACTAAAATAACATAAGTGTATCTAGTGTGGAGAAATCTCAGCTTATGACTATACAACTGAAGTTGTAATTTGAATACTAGAATGGATATAATACTGATTTTAAATGCAATTGAACATATGTTGTAGATTCTCTTAACCCATAGAAATCACGTGAGCCTTATGGAGTCCAACATACAAACCTAGTTGGTAAGGTGCCCTATACCCTGCCAAAGGTATAAATCCTATTTGTGTGGATCCATAAAATAAAATATTTCTTATTTCGAGTTGTAAAACCTATGGGTGAAATGTAGTTCTGGGCTAAGCTTTATCTAGAACCCGAATGCGCCCGGTGCTGAAGACTACTCCCAAAACTGAAACAGTGTACACTCATACTGAACTACTCATGCTAGTAATGAAATATCTAGAGATTGTACAAGACATGAAAACTAGCCATAATAATGTAATTTGAGTCTGTGATCAATATGATCCTAAAATACTGAGTGGTGCTTAATTAAAGCCTAAAAACCAATTTTCATTTAGAGTTGTGATAAAAATATCAAAACATACTGAGAGGTGTTTTCTATGTCCTGAAAACTGAAATATTATGCATAATTTTCTTAAAATACTAAGTATATTGAATAAAACATAATTTTCATGCATAATACTAAATACAGAATGAGAATTGTAGCACTTAAGTAAAATCATGGATACTGTGTAAGGATATGAATATAATATGAACACTATGATAACATCATGAGAAACATAAATAAAATTCTAAAATATGTTTACTTACATAATAAGATTATGGAAGACTAAGTTAAGCCTGATATCATAATTTAATAAAATTTCGAGTTCATGGTTCATGAATTCATAACTAAAAACTATAGGTTCTTGGGTATGAAGGTAGAAGGAGCCTTCATTCTATACTCACATACCTGTTGAATAAAGATTCTGACTCAAACTCTGGTGAATGGACTTGGGAACTTTTGAACTTTGAGATGGAGAGAAGAACTCTAGCTTTGCCTGAGAGTTTTGAAATATAAAAATGGGGCATTTTATTAAGAATGTCTGTTTGTGATACCTTTAGGAGAAGTTAAAATGACATAATATTGAATGTCAAAAATGTAAAAAATGATTAGAATGTCCTCACTTAAGAGATGTTAAAAACTATCATAGTGATATAATTTTCAACAGTATGGTCCTTGGTATCGATGCCAAGGTTCGTATTTTAGACTGTAAACTAGAACCTGAAGCTGCGTCATGGGACCCATTCCATATAAATACAATACTACCTGCATTAGGCCTCATAATATCTATATTGTTAGTCCGTAATCTCAAGGTCCAGAATCATGAACTTTTTGGGACTTGTATTATTATTAACAGTACGGTACGTACTATTTGTATCACGAACCATACTATGGGTACATGAATTGAAGGTACATATATGCACTGACCAAGTATTCAGGTCAAATTTAAGACTATAGTCCGTATTATTGATAGTACGGTTCCTAGGTTTGATCGTATATTGATTTTGTGGAAAATTTCTTCGATATTTCTAAATCAAACCTATGAATTGGTCTAAGGGTTGGTTCTAAGTATGAAAAAACATATGGGGCCTGACAATATCTCTCACATGGGATCATCATCCTCGATTGCAGGTTGAGTCCAAAGGAACTAAGCATGAATTAAGCAAACTGAATGTCAGTGTACACAAAACCAAAAGTTAAGTTGATCATGAGCTAAGTGTCAATGTAACTGAAACTGAACATCGAACAAATCATAGGTAAACTTCTAAATGACCTGAAATATAAATGAGACTGAATACATTGAGTACCATTTGGTGTACATAAGTTATAAAACAGGTGACATAGAAACACAAAGCCTTAGAAGAGTAACTATAGGATAGATTTAGAGATGGTTAGCTCAAGAGGAACTAGAGTTTTGAGGAAATAAATAAGTATACTTAGCCATCATATCTTCTTTGGCTTCCCAAGTTTATACTTTAATAGAAGGATACATCCAAAGGACTTTTAGATAAGAAACCTCATTATTTTGAAGTTTGCATACCTGTCGGTCAGATTCTAAACTGGCATTTCTTTAAAGAACTAGCTGTCACAACCTAATTTCTCGGATCATGATGGAACCTACAAACCCACCAATCATAGAACAAGCCTAGTAGCATGAAGCCATCACAGAGGGATAATTTAGAAAATATGATATGTGCATGTGCCATAACTAAGACAAAAACAAATTAGATGAGATAAATGAAGCAAAATAACACAACAGAACTAACATACCTCCCTAAAACCTAGTATTAGTGTATATATAGGGCCTCTAAAGTACAGAGTACAAGTATAGGTCAATAATATAAGTCCTGTCTCAGAATGTACAAAAGAGACAAAATATAAAGCCAATGAGATGCAGGACACGTCTATATATTGAAGGCACACCCTGAATCTTCCAGAAGTAGCAACGAGAAGGTACGAGCAATAGCAAAATCAATGGTGAGTTCTAGGACTCATATATGCACTAGGGGAACACAAGTACAATAAAAGTAAAAGTTCTCAAAAAAACCATTACCTAGTAGGCTTCGAGGGACTAGTAGGCACATAACAAGTATAAAATTAGTAAATAACAAGAATATAAAGGAAACCAATTCACAAAAGCAAGTATTACAACACAGGAAGCTATCAAGAGTGGATAAAAACAATAAAGATAATAACATAAGGACATGCTAGCTAATCAAAGAGAAGGAACTCAGGTAAGAATCGAAGAAAATACTCGGGATCCTTGTATAAATACAAAAATAATAACAGTTAGAGCAGATAAGATAGATAGCAAAGAAACTAAGGGGAACTCGGGAAATGTACCAGTAACCTCAAGATACGTACAGAAAGGGAATAGCAAGAAAAATATGCACAGATATGCTCATAAGTTAAGGATGATTAGTACCAAAAAAAGTCTACAACTAACTCTAGACGTAAATTAAGCAGTAAACACAAGTAAAACCCTTCTAAGCCCCCATAAAGCAAGACAGATCCAGCGATATAAACTGTACTAAATTCTAGACTAGGCAAAAAATCATGCCTAAAAGGTCCCATGGGACCCGCTAACTAGACCAGAAAATAAAATTCACCAAGGGGTCTCCTGGCATCACCAATAACTTATGCTCTAAGAAGGAGCACACTCCAAGTAAGAAAAGGGCCACAAAATGATAGAGAAGAAGATATATAAAGTGAAAAACTTTACATAATTTATCATAAAAGACCGTGGAATTACGTACTGATACTCAAGTGAAAAGCCAAAAATGTAGTACAATAAAGCTCTTAATGGAACATCTACTAACCAATATAATCTAAAAGTTGGAGGATCTGAAAGAGTTATAAGCTTGTTCCATAGGGATTTAATGGTGGAAAACCATTATTTTAAAGAAAAATTCCAAGAAGAAATACTTACCTAAGATTGAGAATGGTACGAACTATGTCACCACAATCCTTTCCCTACACTTAGAAATAATCTCTCAGCAAATTATGAGGTTAGAGAGGGAGGTAGAGTGAGAATCTGAGTACAAAGTGATTGAAAATTGAGATTTGAACATATATACATTCCCATGTCAAATCCTCTACGATCGCATGGATTATGGTTACAATTATGAGGCTGGGCATTGTGATGCTTTATGATTGTGATCGTCAAGATCACGATCCCAAGGAATGTTGAGGCTCTTTAAATTATTATGTGAAAGGGCTCCGTGACACGGATTGATGAAAGAAATGGGGGTTGCGATCGCGTGAAGGGGGCTTTGCGATTAGGATGATGGAAAATGATGCTCGTCATGATCACGTGGCTCTACTTCACAAGTGGAATGGTAAAATAGACCTAAGCCAGATATTATTCTGACAGCAATTTTAGCAAATTTCAAAAGGTTCTGAACACCACCTAGAATGTCTTTGGAATTCTATATATGTAAATGAGATATGAAAACACACGCGAGATGACATTCCTGACTCAACGATGCGATCAAAATAAATATCTGAGTTTATTTTGAGAAAATGTCTACGAAGTCAATGCTCAGGCCTAAAATGCCTAAAATCCATAAACTTACTCAAAACCCCGCTGGATGCCTCAAAAAGCAAACAGACATTCTCCGTAGCCCTAAAAAAGTGTTTAGAAGCTGCTAGGGTACTCAGATTTCCAATTTAAAGATCGGGTCATTGAATGATGAAGAAAATCAAACATTCAACTACCAACCAACTGTTATCTTACAAAATAAGATAAACTCACACCAAAGGCTCCTAGAATCGAACAAAGGGTCCACCTTGACAAAAATCTATGTTTTGGAGCTAACAAATATGTCAAAATTCAATTCTAGGATTTCTTAAGGAAATGTTGACTAAGGTTAATGAGTACCTATATTTAGGCTCTAAAATATGAAAAGTGAGATAAATCTCAGCTGAACCGCCAGGGAGACAGGCTATTGATCCCAATAGTTCATAATGACCTAGGTAAGCTTCAAGAATGATCTAAAATTGAAGATAACACACAAAACACACAAATAATTATAAGGGTCATTACAACATCCCCTACCAAAAATCAATTTTATCTATGAAAGTCAAACAAAAGCAAGAAGAGCAGAGGAAAAAGATACATGAAGGCTTGAACAAGTGTAGATACTGTATACCCCTTTCACACTTGACCTCTCAGGTTTCCTCCTCAATCAGATAGTGTCTCCTGACATCTCTAGATAGAGTATATATCGGCTCCTCAATGAATGACAAACTCCCATCAAAGTGAACTAAATCCCAATGAAGCATATTAAACTTATGCAAAATATCCATCACAGTATCGAAACATAAACACCGGATGGATATATAAATACATAAGAGGTAAGGCTAGGCGGTAGGAAACATCACAAACTCTCTTAAAAACTAAATAATCCAATATATCTAGGGCAAGCTTTCCCCACCTATCGAAGCTCATCATACCGCACATAGGAGATACCAACAAAAACACCCAGTCACCAACCCCAAACTCTAAGGCACAAAGTCTACGGTTTGCATAGCTATTCTACCTACTTTTCAATTCCTACATCTATCTTGAATAATTCAAACCCAGTCTAGAGAATCACATAGCATGCCTATACTCTGAACTCTAGCCTCAAAACTATCAAACCAACTAATATGCGACCTACACCCTTTACCATACAATGCCTTAAATGGTGTTGTCTGGATATGTGAATTCTACTAATGCCATATGTTGATCCCACACACATCCAATATCAATACATAAGACCTCAGTGTTCTTGATGACCTAAATAGTCCTCTTGGACTGACCATCAATCTGAGGGTGAAATGTTATACTAAAATAACCTCTGTACGTGTCCCTCACTGAATAGTCTTTTCGAACTACCAGGTGAATAGATTTCCTCAATCTAAAATACTACTTAAAACCCCATGCAACTGAATCACCTCCTCAAGGTAGATATAAATAAACTGGTCGGTACTGTCGGAAGAATAAGTAGGGATGAAATATGCTAACTTGGTCAGCCTATCAATAATAACCCAGATGTTTTCATAACCGGTGCTAGTTCAAAAAAAAACATAAAATGAAGTCCATCATCACTCGCTCCAACTTCTATCTTAGAATAAGGACTCTCTAAATCAAACCACCTAGCATTTGGTGCTCATACAGACCTACTGGCAGTTCAGACACCAAGAAATATAATTTGTAAACCATTAACTCCACAAACCTAACTGATGCAGGTTAATTTACATCTTAGCCACAACCAGATGGATCGAATACCTAGAGCTTTGAGCCTCATGTAATATCAACTAAATCAACCCGTTAACCCATGGCATAGAAACCCGATCATAATATTGTAAAACCACATCTAAACAAATAAAAGCTCTTTTGTCCTAACAATCTAATACTTATCACGAAGGGAAAAAATGATAATCTTTAAACTTTCACTGCCAAATCTAATCAAACAAAGAAGTCCAAGCATCAATAAAAGACAAAACCCTTTGAAAATCGATCAAATCTAAACTTACCAACCAATTATGCAAAGATTATATATCTAATGCCATCAGTCTCTCCAAAAGATTGCTACTAAGCTACCCATACTAACCTCCTTCCATCTCAAGGCATCTGCTGCCATGTTTTCATTCTCGAATGGTATAAGATTGTACTATCATAGTCCTTTGCTAGCTCAATCCACCTTCTCTACCTAGAATTGAGGTCTTGCTAACACATAATGCATTGAACTCTACGAAGGTCATTATATATCTCACATGGAACTCCATATAGATAGTACCTATAGATCTTCAGCACAAATACCACTGCTGCCAACTCCAAGTCATGAGTAGGTTAGTTACTCTCATAAACCTTCAGCTGCCTCGATGCATATGAAATAACTTGGTTTTGTTACATTAGAACACACCCTATGCCAACAGCGAAGCATCATAGTATACGAACAAATCTAAAATGCATCTAGCAAAGTCAACACTGGCACTAAAGTCAAAAACTCTTTAATCCTCAAAAAGCTCAACTCACAATCCTTAGACCATTGAAAAGGGACATCCTTCCTAGTAAGTCTAGTCAATGATGAAGCAACCGAATAAAATCCTTCAACAAACCGTCTGTAGTACGCTAAATAATAAAGCTCTATAACATAGAAAAAGATATTAGTCTGGGCCAATCACGCACTTTCTTAATCTTTGTTGGGTCAAGCATATCCCATCCTTCAATACAATATGTCCAAGGAATGCTACAGGTCTAACCAAAACTCGAACTTAGAGAACTTGGCGTAAAGCCAATGCTCTCTCAAAGTCTAGAGTAGTAATTTCAAATATTTCTCACGCTCTACTCTACTCCACAATTATACCAACATGTTGTCGATGAAAACAATCAAAAATGTGTCTAGATTAAGCACTTTGTGTATCAAGTCTATGAACGTTTTTGTGCTATTAGTCAGCCTAAAAGAGATGACCGAGAACTCATAATTTCCATATTGAGTCTTGAATGCTTTCTTCGGGATGTCCTCTTCCCAAAACCTCAGCTGGTGGTATCTTGATCTCAAGTGTATCTTAGAAAACATTATTTCCCCTAAAAGAAGATCTAACAGGTCATCAATCCTTTATATCGGATACCTATTCTTATTTGTAAATTTATTAAGTTCCCAATAGTCAATACACATCCGCATCGTACAATCCTTCTACTTAATAAATAATACCAGTACAACCTACGAAGATATATATATATATATATATATATATATATATATTATTATTTTAAATGCCTTCGCATTCGCATGGTAGATGGTCAGGATCGCGA
>JBDJHY010835652.1:0-10455 GCA_039654485.1 Withania somnifera | reverse complement strand
AGTTTCCATTCGAGTATTCAGATGGATCCTTTTTAGGTATTGTATAGTATGCGGTGTAGATCTACTATATATCTACTATTGGGTAGTTTGTTACTTCTGAGGATAATCCATGGGTATAAACTTGGTGCTAGACTAGATGGATAAAGTTAGGTTGACTCAGACTAAGATGCTTATAATTCAAAGTAGGCAAAAGAGTTATGCTGGTAGGAGAATTTGGGATTTGGAGTTCATGAAGTGTGATTATTTATGGTTGAAGGTGTCACCCATGAAGGGTGTGGTTGAAGATAATCTTAGTTCTAGATTTATTGGCTATTTTGAGATTCTAAAGTAGAAAAAGAGGTGGCTTATAAGTTATTCTTTCCACCTCATTTGTCAGCGGTACATCCAGTATTTCATATTTTGATATTCAGGAAGTATATGCTCAATGAATCGCACGTGATCTAATGTATTCCCTAATCTTATACCCTAATTTTCCATTTTAGGAGGAGGCAGTGGCCATTTTGGATAGGTAGGTCTGAAAGTTAAGGACCAAAGAGATACCTTTGGTGAAGGTTTGATGGAGGTGCCAACTGATCGAGAAGGATACTTGGGAGATCGAATCTAATATGCATAGCCGGTATCCTCAAATTGTTTTAACTTTCAGGTACTTCTTCTTTCTTATGTTTAAGGAAGAATAAAATTTTAATGGTAGATGATGTAATGACCCTCAAGGTTATTTTTCCATTTTCAGTGTATTTAATATTTTTTCCTTTCTAATTGTTGCATTATGTGAAACTAAGTGTGGTTCGAGAACAAAAAGGAAATAAGCCAAAGTTTGGGAGAAATCATAGTTTTTAAGCTTAAGTGTGAAAATAGTTGACTTTAGTTAACTATTGGAGTTCTGGACCTTGGATTGGAAATTTATCTGTTCCATCAGCTCAGGAATGTGGAATTTGGTCTAGGAAAACCTTAGCTTTTTGTTTTTACCCTTTCGTATTGATTTTGAGCAGTTGATAGGATAAGTTAGAAATTTAAGAGGAATGGTTTACTTGGGTAAACATTCATAGTTAGAGTGGTTGATTTGAAATTTCATCATTCCGTTGATTTCGGGAGGTGATTATTTTTCGAGAATGAGGTCTTATTTATTTTTTGTAGTTCCTGAGGGCATTTTGTTATTTCTGGAGAAATTTAGTTAAAATGGACTCTTAACGGATATTGGGTCAAAGAGACCCAGATTCATGTTTTGACAGTCCCATTGAGTTGGGACAGTTGAATTTAGTATAGTTGCATACATGGTTTGCTTGGAAAGGATTACAAAATAATCCTGTGATTTCATTTAGAATCATTTTATAGTTGTGAAGTTGTTGCTTTTCTGCTATTAATAATATCACCAGCATACCTTCGTGATCGTGAGTATGGGCTGTAATCACGTAGCTCCAGGAGTTTTGTTCATTACATTCGCAGTCCTCTCACTGCCTTTGCAATGATTTAATTTTTCTTATTGGTTCGCAACTACAGTGAGTTCTCTGCGTCGTGATAAAGGAGAGTATTGACTGGATTATGCAATTGGTCAGGATTGCTACTGGTCCACCACGAATGTGGTGAGATCGAATCCAGTTGGCCATGACTGTGGTGAGTCCTTCGCAAATACGGAGAAGACCTGTTCACTGTCAATTTTTATGTTTTAAACCTAGATCTATTTATTTTTTTCATGCAAAACTCGGTTTTCCCTAAATTTAAAAAGGACTATGAGAGAAATTCAAAACAATCAATTGGGTAATGATTTTTAACCCCTTTTCACCAATTTCCATAAACTTTAGCATAATTTTCACTCAAAAATTTGAAGGTTTTGGGAAAAAAATTTGTGGTTTAAAGTTTGAACTCAAGAATTAAAAAATCTTGACTATGAATCATGAAATAGGTTTTTTTTTCTCTAAAACTTGATATTTAGATTCCCTAAGTGATGGGTAATGTATTTTTTCCATAAAATATTTGTTTTGACTTTGTCGACCAGAATAAAATTTTGTATAAAGCTTCAAAATAGTGATATATGAATATTGAAGTTGTATTTTCTTATATGTATTGTGTTTGTGACTGGATCGTATCCATTCAAAGGCATTACGAAAGGGGAAAACTCTCGAGTGATCGTTATTCTTCATTTTAAGGAAAGTTAAGGTTTTTGGTCTTTTATAAAGTGTTAGACTTGATAGTTACATTATTTGTAATTAGGGTTAATAATTATATTAGGGGTGCCCGAGAGGATTAAATAACAAGGCCCACCCAGGTGCTAGTGTCAATCACGGAGAACTTAAAATGATAAATTTCTTGATAATGTGATCCTATGGCTTATTGTTGTGAAATGTCTCCTTGATCATGACATGTGATGCCTTGATTTGGCTTAATTAAATTGACACTGGCATCATGTTATAATACTTTTTGAGATATTAGGTTGATGAATAATTGTTGTATTATTATTGATGCCCATTTTTTACTTGACTGTGCTCGGGTACTATCTTGTGAAGATAGGGTGAGATTGATTTATCGTATTGGGATATAATTATATTGTGATCTCGGCTGACCTTGCCAGAGGGTACAAAAGGATTTATAGTCTATTATGATGCTTTTCAAGTTGGACTCAGGTGTGCTCTGATGTAGAATGGGAATGTGTTAGCCTATACCTCTAGGCATATCAAAGTTCATGAGATGAATTATTCAACTCATGATCTTGAGCTTGTAGTTGTGGTATTTTCATTGAAAATTAAGGGACACAATTTGTCTGGTGTTGATGTGGATATCTTCACTGACCAAAAAAGTTTGTATTATGTGTTTAATCAAAAGGAGTTGAATTTACTTCAAAGAAGGTGGTTAGAACTGCTGAAGTATTATGATATGAGCGTGATCTATCACCTGCGTATAGATAATCGGGTGAAAGATAAACATAACGTGTTGTCTAGGGCAGTGTTACTCACATTAATGGTTGTAAGAAGAAGTTAACTAAAGAGGTGTAGAAGATACATTTAGGAGTTAGTTTGATTGATGCTAATGATGGTGCAATATTATTTCAAAATACTTTAGAGTCGTCATTGGTGATTGAGGTGAAAGAGAATAAGGGCAGTGAATCGATTTTACACAAGCTCATAGGTGCGATTTCTAAGAACAAAGTCCAAGTATCCTCCTAAGGGTGAATATGGTTCTTTGATATCAAGGCCATTTGTGTGTTCCAGATATGGATGGGTTAAGTCAAAGAATATTATTGGAAGCTTACAACTACAAATACTATATTCATTTCGGGTGGTACCAATATGTATAGGGACTTGAGGGAAGTCTACTGGTGGAATGCAATGAAAATAACATACCTGAATTTATAGATAAATGTCCTAATTGTCATCAGGTTAAGGTTGAACACCATAGGCCAAAAAGTGTAACTCAGAACTTTTATATCCCTTCTTGGAAGTAGGAGGTGATAAATATGGATTTTATCTTAGATCTACCTCATACTCAGAAGCATCATGACTCTATATAGGTGATGTGGACAAAATGACTAACTTGCCAGTTAAAGCCAGTTATTCAGAAGATGATTATGGTAAGATTTATCTTTAAGAGATTTAATGGTGTTCAATTGTCAATCATTCCAGGAAGAGGTATTTAGTTTATCTTCCAGTTCTGGAGGTCCTACTCAAAAGGTTCTAGATATCCATGTTCTTCTTAACATAAATTTTCATCCACAGATAGATGTCCAGGAAAAGTAGACCATCTAGAATCTATAAGATATATTAAGGGTTTTCACAATCGATTATAAAGGCAATTGAGATGAAGGCTTTCCTTTGATGCAGTTTCTATATAATAATAGTTATCATTCCATAATCTAGATGGACCCTTTTAAGGCTCTTTATGAGAGAATATGTAGATTTTCAATTGGCTGGTTTGAGGTTGGTGAGGCAGCTAGGATAGGTCTAGACTTAGTCCATGAAGCAATACAAAAGGTTCAACTTATTTGAGAAAGGTTAAAGACAACCTAGAGTAGGCATATTTCCTATTCTGATATGAGGAGAAGGGATTTTAAGTTTGATGTTAATGACTGGGTGTTCCTAAAAGTATTTCCTATGAAAGTTATAATGAGATTTGGGAAGAAAGGGAAGCTCAATCCTCGATATATAGGTCTTTATTATATTCTAAGAAGGGGTAGTAATGTGTCTTATGAGTTAGACCATCCAGTAGAGTTAGTAGTAGTATATTTGGTCTTTTATGTATCCCTACTAAAGAATTTTCTTAATGAACCCTCTTTGATAGTACCTGCGGAGGACGTAGGTATGATGGACAACCTTATTTCTAAGGAAATACTAGTTGAGATATTAGATCGATAGGTGCACATAATTAGAAACAAGGAGGTAGCCTCATTCAAGGTCTTTTGGAGAAATCAATCAGTTGAGGGAGCTATGTAGGAAGCAGAGGCACACATAATGGCTGGATACATATACATCTTCCTTCCTAGCCCCAATTTAATGTAAGGTAATTATCCTCACTCCTCAGCTATTTCCCTTTAGTGTCATCTTCCATACCAAACTTTCATGAGTCTCATTATATGCATTCGTGCTAGATGCATCCAATTATGTGAATTTTAGTTAGGTCATTTAGTATCACATACATGTTTAGTATAGTACTCAGTCAGTCAGCTTCAGTGATTAAAATATCTCTAGAATCGGATTCAATTTTCATTTGAGAACTAATGATACCAATAGGGAGATATTGTACTACCCATATACTTGTTTTAGGCGTAGAAACCCAATAGTTAGCTCATAAAATCAAAACTTGGTTCTCAATCCCCAATAAGTGTAGGACTCGTAATAAGTCTATCATGAGTCGTACTATCAACTTGTGAGAGCTTGAAAGAAGTTCAAATTTTCCCTTATAGGACCACGAATCACCTCACAACTTGTAAGTTAAATGCCACGAGCCGTACTGTTAACTTGTGGTACATGATCCGGAGTTGGATAAAATAATCCCTTAATCCACGAGTGATTTCATAAGTCGTAGGATGAACCTCACGAATCGTACTGTACACTCATAGGTATTAATATTAATTGATTAAATATTATATATCAGGACTATGACTCAATCCATAGGTCGTGATCTCCATTGCACCATTCGTGAGACAAGTTCTAGTATGCTCCGATAATTTTTTAGTCTTCTTTTTAGCAATAGTTCATTCAATTACATAGTCTCTTAAATCAAACACTACGTTATTTAGGATTTTACAATTGGGGATTAAGTACCCCGAACTCCAGTTACACCTCATTATTACAAATTCTATAATAATCAGACAGAAAAACAAATTGATTAAGACTTGTAAAAAACTAGGATTTTCATCTCCAAGTTTAAGAAATCAGGATTCCCTCCGTTAAGCCAAACTTTAATCAGAAAGCCACATATGTGGGTCTTCAATAAAAATTCCTTATCTTTGTGTCCAAAACTTCAGTGTCTTCAGAATGTTTTGTAAACTAGCCTTCTAGGGTTTAGCCTTGATTATGATACCTACGTCGAAGTCGGATTCTAATTATATGTTTCTTGTTAAAATTTCATAATCTTTTGAATTTTATATCACCCCATAGTGGTGCATATGTTTTATGAGATAAAATATGTTTTTCATGATTTTAGGTAGAATTCCATAAAATGATGGTAATGCCCACAATGTCTCAAGTTATATACATGAGTTTATGGTTAAACTTGTTGAGTGTAAACCTACCCTCCTATTTTATTTTGCAAAATTTGAAACTTAGGTAAGTGATTTTTAAACATATGTATAAAAAGAACATATTTCCTTGATTTTATGGTTTTGTAAAAGTTTAAGCCTAGTTTAAATGTAATAAGCCTCAATGTCATTTTTTATATTTATCATAAATTGCTATTTTACCCATTCTCGTAGTTGCATTATATCATATTAAGTTTGTTTGTGTGTTTGGTTTATGAATGGAAAGGGTTGATCATTGGTTTTGAAGAAAGTTTAGTTTAAAAGGTTCTAAGTTGAAAATATTTGACTTTAGTCAATATTTGGAGTTTCAAATATCGAATTGGAAAGCCTTCTATTCCATCAGCTCCAAAATATGGATTTTTTTGTCTAGGAGGATCTTTATTGTTATTTTTAGGCTTTTCAAATTGAGTTTAGGCTGTTTGATGAGATAATTTTGAAGTTTAAGGAAAAGGTTTTGCCTTCGGTCAATATTTGAGGTTTGAGTGCCAAATTCAAAATCCGATAATTCCATTGATTTTGGGTGGTGGTTTTTATTCACGCCCCAAACTCACCCCTGACCTTGGCACGACATTCTTAACCCTATGCGGCCTTGGATGAACCCTTGGCTGATGCATAGATCTATTTACTCACACTCAGCGAAAGCAATATCAACAACAATACAAAGTAGTGGGCATCTCACAATAATTCCAGGTATATACTGCAATAAAATGAATACTACAAGCCTCAACTCCACTCAACACTAATATCCTAAAGTCATTATAAGCTAGATATTTTATTTCTAGAACAGGATCTCTTGCTAGTATCAAAATAAAATTAAATAACTCTAAACTCTTAGCTCTAAATAATGAAAGAACAAAATAAAACTCCAAATCTCGACCCTCGAATTAGTGAGGACTCACCAAATCTTTAGCTTCTAAGAATGTAAATTCAATTAACCTAGATCATTGAGATGACTAGTAGATCTGTATGGTATGAAACATATGGCATAGAGTATACAATTAGTACATAAAATGTACAAAATATGTGAGAGGAAATAATACAAGCTATAAAATTTCATCATAAATAAAAATGGCTCTGCAATGCATGGACAAGTTATAACAAGATAAACTTCAACTCTCAACAACAATAAAGCAATAATATGCAAGCTTTAGAAATACTAATTCAAAAGATCAACTTTCAAGACCATAAGATAAACTCAATAAAATGCTTCATACACAAAAGTTTTTAACAAATAATATGTAAACCTTAGTTAAAAAACGTCTTTAACTTTTTTTACTTCAGAATGACACTTAACTTTATTTGGGAGATTTTATAACTAACTCACTTCTTTCCATGGAAAAAAATCCATATATGACCTCATATGGAGGGCCACCTATACTTTTCCATATTATGGACCTCTCTTCCCCTAGTGGTCCACTAAGTCTCATTAATAGGTACACATAGGGACATGATATTACCCTATGCTTAGCAATACAAGTTTTAAGTATAAGGGTCCCGTGTCAACCCTCTAGGTGCTAATACTCGTCATTAAAATATTGACACATCCAAAATCAATACTTTTGACTTGATGGAACACCCTTAATGAAACCACAAGCTAAACTACAACTTTAACGCTCCAGACTAGTCAACACCCTCATTAGAATCATCTAGCCTGATACATCAATTTAGAACACAGTCAAAAACATTCCTTATAAAGGATATCAAACAGTTCATAGTTATTCATATTCTCAGCTTGCAATTCAAGAAAAAATCATCATTTGAAACTTCAATTCTCTCAATTATTCTTATTAGCCAAAAGCACTCAAATTAAATATCATTCATGATTAGGTTTAGAAACCATATAAAAGTGAAGGAGATTCATGATCCTTCTACATTCAATTCAAGTTTAATGATTTTACCTTTAAAACCTTATCAATTCATGCGCTATGGTTTTACTTGAAATTCTACTAAACCTTTCATGAGCATAATTCTACAGCTTAAGCGGACTATGTAACTTCATAAAAATTTATGTAACTTCTTAAAATAAATATGCATCATCAAGAATAATTCAATAATAGTAAAACCTTGATACACAATGGAAAATTAAGATAACAGGAATCCTTGTTCATTAGTAGGAGAACTTTTATGGAAGAATTTGGTAGAGAACACTACTGAAGTAAATTCCCAATACTAGAACCCTAACCTTGCTTTAAAGAGAAACTTAGAAGAGAAAACCTTGATCTTGTCTGATTATGTAAAGAATGAGAGAAACAATGCTCTTGGGTATTTATAATAAGCTCAAAAGAAGACAAAGATGGCTTATTACACTAAAAAGAGATGGGAAATTACTAGACCTCCCTTAGAAAAATGTTCTTGAAAAACTTTCAAAGAGGGTCCACGAGTTACCCTATGACTCATAAGTTGGAGTCACGACTCGTGACCCCACTTGTGGTATTCTTGAAAAAATTTTGAAGTCTATGGAAAGTTAAGGTATGAGTTTACCTACGACTTGTAGGTCATGGTTACGACTCGTGGGACCAACTCAAGCTTTTGTTGAACAAAATTTTAATCCTCTGGAGCTCTATAATACGAATAATTATACACCTCATGAGGGCCTCCCAATAGTCGTACTAGGACACATGGTACCCTAGGAGAAATTTCAGTTATACCACATTTAAATACTGAGTTTATAATATAATCCAAGTATGGGGTGTTATATATTTGGTCTATTAAGAGGTTCCCAATATTTTTAGGGGTTCCGTGAGCATATTGATCTTTTTGAGTAAAATTTTATTTTTACTGGTTCTTAATGAATACCTAGTCAAGAAAATTTCAGATTTATGTTTTGTCGATTTCATTAAGTTCTGAATGTCAAGTTTAGTATGACTGCATATATGTTTGTGTACATGTGATTTCGAACTAATCCCATAAGTCAAATACATTAAATTAAATTTATGTTTTTTACTAAGTCGACTAGCATGGGTAGTTTGACTTCAATTCGGGTTGAGGAGCGGCCTTTGGCTAGAGATGTTAAGAGTCTAGCAAAAAGTTTGGTGAGATTGCAAATTTATAAGGGTGGGAGAGTTCTTTATTGTTTGGAGAATGGATCTTTGTTGATAGGGAAGATTACGGAGATTCAGTTTGAGGGTGAGAGGTTTCTGACTTTCTCATGATAAGTGATGAGTGGTGAGGCTAAGGAGGGAGTACTAGAGTCCGAGGGTATTTTGTAAATTAGGAGCCAAATTTGTTTCCCTAAGCCGGTGATTTGGTTCGATTGATCCTAGAATAGGATCATAGTTAGAGGTATTTTAAGCATGTGGGAGAAGAAAAGATGTATAATCACTTGAGCTAGTATTATTAGTAGTGTGGTATGAAGAGGGATATTGCAGATTTTATAACTAGGGGCTTGAACTATCAGCAGATCAAGTTTGAGCACACGAGACTGGGTTATTTGACTTAGAGGCTGCCTATTACTCAATGATAGAAGTGCATTGCTATTGTAACACTTTAAATCTTGTTCCTTGGTGATAATATCCTAAATAAACTTTGGCGTGAGTTCTTGAAGTAATTAGAGGTCATAAACAACTTAAAATATAAATTTTAGTTCAAGGCTCTTTCAATAAGCTTAATTTTGATGTAAATTAATGCTTGGCTCAATTTTAAATGACAATATCTTTAGATTTATAACGATTTAGGTGGACCATAACCTATCCACAGAAAGGTATTTGAGTATAGTTTCTAATGCAATAAACCTTATTTCATTTTGATTTTCGGAGTAAAGCATTTTACCAAAGAATATTCTATTATAAAATTCTCCCAAGTGTATGGTAGACTCAGGTCTTCCCACATTAAGACTCATGATTCCCTATAGTATGATTTGCATAACAAGTCATCGTATTGCACTAAAAATTTCTTTTTTTGCTGTTGAGACTCCACTATATCAATCCATGACCCATACACTTCCACATCACAACCCCTACTCTAAAACTCATATTGTTGAACCTTCAAACTCAAATTTTTAGCCTCCCTTGTACGATCCATATCACTAGTTATAATATAGAGGACCAAGACTCGTGGTACATGAGTCGTACTGTTGATGTCCAAATATTATGAACAAAGCTCACTTCATGACTCATTGAAGTGCACTTCACGAGTCGTGAAATGCTTTCGGGCAGATTTCCTGTGTGTTTAAAAAGAGTTATTTTGAAAATTTTGTTTGAAAGTTTGTTCTAAGACCATGATTTTTGGCTTCTAAACATAACAATATAAATACTCCAACCCCTAAATTCATTCATTTTTTGGCTAATTGATCAAGAAAAGATCTTTCTTCAAACTTCTCCAAAGAGGCAAAACTAGGTTTTTTTCCATAGAAATTTCTCTGTACCAGCTTGGTTGTGGAATTTTCTCAATCGAATTGCTTTTGATCAGGTATTTGGTATCGACCGGGCCGGTCTGATCACGTCGGACCGTTTGGTCTGGGACCGGCCGAGCTCTGGTCTGGGTCTCCCAATTACGGGCCAGGCCAATTCGATAAAAAATGATTGATCCGGACCGGCCCAAACCACGTAAACAGTGTCCGAGCCTACCCGTCATGAATAGTGATTTCATTTTATAAAAAATAAAATTAAATGCATTTAATTAATTAAAAAATATATATTATATAGTTTAAAATTAAAATTAGTACGAATATACAAGAGTTATTAATAATAATTACATATAAAAAACTATAAAAATAAAAATTAACGAGT